>JAODUO010000222.1:80000-147500 GCA_025642075.2 Ridgeia piscesae | reverse complement strand
TAGAGGTGTTAATTTTTGATAGTTGGTCATGTACTCCTTTAAGTGAAATCATGCATCTTCGGTCAGATAGGGATCTCTATCCTAATGTCTGGAGCATATCGGTTACACTTGATGTATTATGGTGGCGATGTAAGACATATCGAGCTGCACGGCGTTGGATAATTTCTAGTTTGTTTATTTGTGTAGCGGTGTAGGGGTCCGAGACAGTACAGCTATTTTCCAAGATAGGTCTGACAAAGGTGAAGTAAGCCTGAGTTTTTATTTGGATTAATGAGACTTTAATATTTTTGCAGAGGGAGCCTAATGATCTATTTGCTTTTAAAGAGATGCTATTTATGTGTGCATTCCACCGAAGATCTTCCTGGAGTGCAGCTGTGTTTGTCTTAGGCTTAAGAGCTATATACGTTATCATGTCATCAGCAAAGAGTCTAACTGTAGAAGTAATATTGTCTGGAATGTTGTTAATGTAAAAAAGAAATAGGCAGGGACCAAGTACAGAACCTTGAGGGACTCCTGATGGTACAGGGACTTCAGAGGAGGCCTTGCCCTCTATTATTACTCTTTGGGATCTGTCGGTTAGAAACGCTTTAACCCAGGAATTTGTTTTGCCTTGGATGCCATAGTGATGGAGTTTGTCTATTAGTTTGGTATGGCTGACCTTATCAAATGCTTTAGAAAAGTCCATCACTATGACACCCGTTTGTGTGGCAGATTGCATATTGGTAACAAGGTCATGTGTGAATTGAATAAGTTGTGTCTCACATGACACACAAGATCGAAAGCCATGTTGAAGATCACAAAGAATGTTGTGTGACTGTGCATGTTTCATTAAGTTACTAACCAATTAAGATATGTTCCATTAATTTGGATGCTATACATGTCAAGGAGATGGGTCTGTAATTTGAAGCGAGGTATTTTTTGTACAATTATTCACATATAGGCCTATACATAATTTTATTATGACTATGTAATTATGATTTGGTATATAATTAAATTATTATATATAATTTTATTAAAGTTAAGAAAATATAGCAAACGATTATATTTAAATAGGTCCAACAGTAGCACTGCAGCTACAGTGCACATCAAGACAGTCCGCAAAATTACAATTAAACCTATATACATTTTTATTGTTCACTGCAACATATATCTGCATGTGCTGTACTTGTGGCAAAGCCAGAGGTTTTGAAGCACCGTTTGGACTGATATCATACCATGGGCGTGGCCAGCAGACAGCAGATGAATCTACAGTCAGAATCTTCACTCTTGTTTGAAAAACTACATGCCGGAGTGTTGGCCCATATATCACAATCGATCCGCACACACGTAAACAGACCACAGTAACTACATTAATATTTTCGTGTCATCTTAAACATTATGTTGTGAGTTGTTATACAATAGTCCTTTCTTCTGTTGTTCAGATGGGATGTCTCTGAAGGAGCACCCAGAGGAGTTGATAGAGTGGGGCCAAAACAAGCAGAATGCAAGTAAGTCTCTCGATCAGTCATTCACTTAACTAGCGATTCCCGCATAAGAGAACTAGATAATTAATTTAATTCATTATCGTAATGTTGTGTAAATAATTCATTATCTTAGTGTTATACGCAATTGATTAATAAAGCTGTAATCAATCCCTTCCAAATAGCATGTTGTGATTATCTTTGTTACCATGGTTACACACGAATAATTAATTAAGGTGTGGGTTTCGTGTAATGAGAATGAGGGTTTTGAAAACCTACTCTACAATGTACCAAACCACAGAAAATGCAATTTACGTTGCGGACAATCATGTCACTCTTCAAAACAAAGGGTCATATATTTAAATTGGTTAAATTAACAATGTGCATCTAAAAAATTTACAGCAAAAAGAACATATGAGTTCTTTACAGATGATGTCTTTCTTGGTATACTACCTACAGTACATCAGAGAAACCTTTTAAACTTATTGTATGACCAAATGGGCAATATTTAAACCAACGTGAATACCCATAAAGTCAATGTTTTTTGTTTCGGTACATCTCCCAAAAGTAATTAAGTCATTATGCCTTTTTAGCATCAACTCTGTTGATGGAATACATTGGGCTTGCAGAACGATCGCGAGAATAGGTTCATTTGGTACAACATATTTTCCTCTGTGGTGGGTATCCATGACCACTGCAAAACTGTTGTAGTTGTTCAATTATGTATGGCTACAAGTCATTGCATCTCATAATGAACCGCTTTACTAAACTGATGTGATCTATTTTTGAGTAGTGCCACCATGCACGTGTCAACTATATTTGATTGACTCATTCTAAGGACCCCAGCACCCTCCAGAATGTAAAAACTGGTAATTTTTCACAGTTTGCCTATAAAGAACATAAAGTAACCATTTCACTAATTTTTCATAGACAGTACATGTCTTAGGGTAGTACATGTTAGTGTACACAAGAAATTTGAATGTTTCTAGGGGCACCTCCAAGCTTCCAGAAACATAAATGTTCACATATTACCTGTTTCTGCCTAGCAGTGGACACAGGTTAATAGTCAGCCACCCACTGTGACGTGTATGTATTGGGTGACCCCTTGGGCCTCTGTTCCTGAGCATCCCAACTGCCTATTGTTGATGTACACAGCATAGTGTGACAAATCTGTTGTTGGTGGCTGGCTGATACTTATATCAACAAGCTGTTAGATCCATGTTAAACTGTAAAGTTGCCTATATCTTCAAAACTACTTATTTTCTATAACTGCAAGTTGTGTGTTTATTTTGATGTTCATTTAATTAAGTTTAAAATGGTGTAGATATGGGCTTTATTGGTTAAAGATATATTGTTATATGTATGAATATATGTATGTGATAAACATAGAAAAATAATATTCTGGAAAATAATAGGATGACATAACATACCCTATTGGTATCAACTACGTTCTCGTCACTGGACTGGCTTACTGGAGTAGAAGTAGATGACTCTATCTTGATTGAGACCACAGTTATGTTGCTGCATTCACAAGATTTGGCTGTGTTTTTGATCATCATATACGAATAACCAGACACCATTATGCCAGTTAGGTGATTATGGTGAAGAGACTAGACAGTGACTATGATTCAACAAACATATTTCACTCATAATTACAAACTCACAATATAATCCAAATGACTTCATCGCCTCTTGGCCCATTTTTTTTGGTAGTTGTCATAAAAAACACATGAATGTTTGGCATTGAAGTGAAAGCTGCTTAAAACAGAATGCCAATGTAGATGCATACATGTGCACACTAGCCAAGTTATAATTAACAATGCAATTCATTGAGAGCGAGTTATATAATGCTCAGATTCACGTTAGCGACAAGTCAGTTTGCCTGAAATAAGCACCTGCTATGAAGAAGCGTGAGTACCTTGCGTAGTGACAGAGAGACCAGTTAGCTGTATAGTTCACCTTCCGTCCAGGACATCCTGCTTTATTCAATGGACATGTTATTTTGCTTGTTCAGTGTGTCTACTGAATGCTAGGCAAGTGATATTGCCTTTGGAAATAAAGGAAGTGTAAATTCACTGTATCTATCCACTGCAAGTGGTGGGGAAATTGGCAGAGAAATATTGGCAATCAATGCAGCAATTACCAATTCAGTGACAATGCACTGGGTACATTAACATTATCAATAATAAATATAATAATGGATATATAATTGTGTACACTGTATGTGTGTCTTCTCCCAAAAACTAAGGTTTGTCCATCTTTTTCTGTCCTTGGACCAATTGGCTATGATCCATAGATTTATGCAGAGACCCATCCAATGTCATTTGGAAGGGTAAAACCCATTGCGGACGGGTAGAAATATCACTGGGTAGTTGGCGGATGGGTGAAAATGAAGGAGCAAAAAAGTCTTAATTTTTTTTTAGTTATGGCTTGAAAATGGGTGTTACACATGAGCTTGTAGATTTCAGGTCATAAGACACATCTCAACTAGCTTGTACATATATGAATTAACATCCACCAAAATAAATGTGTGACAAGCAAAAAATGTAGCCTACATAAAGCAATGGCATTGATGGCATTGACAGCAAGAATATAATAAAAAATTGTAATATTCCAAGTTGTCAGTGAGTCAGTTAGTGTGAATAAATACATTACAGGTGACTCAAATACCTGATGAATGCACCAAGACGTCAATACAGTTGTGAGTGGTGATCTGTAAAGGAGTTGAACATAAATGCATAATATACTTGACAGAGTGACAGTGAGACATGCAGCATGCAACACACAGGACCTGTCATCTATGACTTTCTGTACAATCAACATAGAAGTTGTCTCTCATGACGCATTTGACCATTTGGAAGCAAGCACAAAAGAGGCCATCTCATATATTTAAATAATATCACGCTGGCAAGTTAGGTTGATTTGTAAGATTCTTTTCACACCACAACATATGTTTTATTAAATATTTTTATTTAGAAAAACATGTTAAACATAAGGACCAAAACTACTCTTACAATTACTGTCCTGTTGATTTAAAAAAGAAAGTAATCACAATTTTATCAGAACTCAGCATAATTTTTAATTCGTGACAGAATACACTATGATTGTGAATTAAAATATTTATATTTAAAATTACATAATTTTTATATGATATAATAGACAGCTGTATATATATATATATATATATATATATATATATATATATATATATATATATATATATATATATATATATATAACACACACACTGTATATATATTATAAAAATATGAACACTGGATGCAGTCACTGTAGTATTTAAAAGCATAATTATTTCATATCCCAGAGACAGTATCCCAAGTTTATTCAAAACTATGTTTATTTAATCTCTGTTTATATTGTCTTTGCTTTGTTGGTTATGCTTTTTAAAGCTCTTGACAATGTGAAACTGATTGTTTGTTTCTATGTCTCAAGATGTGGACCCAGAAAGCAAATATGGAATCATTGCTGAATCCCTGCGACAGAGCTTTCCTGAGGCAAAAACATGCTCAATGTTTTGTGGAGGAAAGAAGTGCAAATATTGTGATCCAGAGGCGAGCCCCATCTGGAGCAAGGACCAGAAAGTGATTAAAGGACTCTTCTCAAACTGGTGCGTTGTTTTAACTGTATATTTTGGTGATCTTAATTTAGCCTTACTCAGCGATATAGTTTGGGAAATTTCTAAAGTAATTTGTTGATTTTACTGAGAACACTGTTTTGATTTTGAGAAACTTCTAAAGTAATTTATGTTGTTGATATTGTAGACTAATGAATTTATCCTGTTGATATTGTGGACTAATGGCTTGGAATTATCGCATAGTTTGCTGTAAATGACAAGGCAGATGTTTGTTTGTACCAGAGCTTTGTAATTTGTTGATTTTACTAAATGTTCATGTTACAAGATGACTAGAAACCATGTTCTGACACTGGTTGACAGAGAACATTGTTCTGACACTGGTTGACAGAGAACATTGTTCTGACACTGGTAACCAGTGTCAGAACAATGTTCTCAGTCAACCAGTGGTTGACTGAGAACATTGTTCTGACACTGGTTGACCAACAACATTGTTCTTACACTGGTTGACAAAGAACATTGTTCTGACACTGGTTGAGAGAGAACACTGTTCTGACACTGGTTGACAGAGAACAATGTTCTGACACTGGTTGACTGAGAACATTGTTCTGACACTGGTTGACAGAGAACAATGTTCTGACACTGGTTGACAGAGAACAATGTTCTGACACTGCTTGACTGAGAACATTGTTCTGACACTGGTTGACATAGAACATTGTTCTGACACTGCTTGACAGAGAACATTGCTCTGACACTGGTTGACATAGAACATTGTTCTGACACTGGTTGACAGAGAAAAAATTTCTGACACTGGTTGACAGAGAACATTGTTCTGACACTGGTTTACAGAGAACATTGTTCTGACACTGGTTGACAGAGAACATTGTTCTGACACTGGTTGACAGAGAACAATGTTCTGACACTGGTTGACTGAGAACATTGTTCTGACACTAGTTGACAGAGAACATTGTTCTGACACTGGTTGACAGAGAACAATGTTCTGACACTGGTTGACAGAGAACAATGTTCTGACACTGGTTGGCAGAGAACATTGTTCGGACACTGGTTGACTGAGAACATTGTTCTGACACTGGTTGACAGAGAACAATGTTCTGACACTGGTTGACAGAGAACAATGTTCTGACACTGGTTGACTGAGAACAATGTTCTGACACTGGTTGACTGAGAACATTGTTCTGACACTGGTTGACAGAGAACATTGTTTTGACACTGGTTGACTGAGAACATTGTTTTGACACTGGTTGACTGAGAACATTGTTCTGACACTGGTTGACAGAGAACAATGTTCTGACACTGGTTGACAGAGAACAATGTTCTGACACTGGTTGACTGAGAACATTGTTCTGACACTAGTTGACAGAGAACATTGTTTTGACACTGGTTGACTGAGAACATTGTTCTGACACTGGTTGACTGAGAACATTGTTCTGACACTGGTTGACAGAGAACAATGTTCTGACACTGGTTGACAGAGAACAATGTTCTGACACTGGTTGACATAGAACATTGTTCTGACACTGGTTGACAGAGAACATTGTTCTGACACTGGTTGACAGAGAACATTGTTCTGACACTGGTTGACAGAGAACATTGTTCGGACACTGGTTGACAGAGAACATTGTTCGGACACTGGTTGACAGAGAACATTGTTCGGACACTGGTTGACAGAGAACATTGTTCTGACACTGGATGACAGAGAACAATGTTCTGACACTGGTTGACAGAGAACATTGTTCTGACACTGGTTGACAGAGAACATTGTTCTGACACTGGTTGACAGAGAACATTGTTTGGACACTGGTTGACAGAGAACATTGTTCTGACACTGGTTGACAGAGAACAATGTTCTGACACTGGTTGACAGAGAACATTGTTCGGACACTGGTTGACAGAGAACATTGTTTCATTCTGTCACAGGGTGACTGAGAACAGTGCTTTTTCTGTCACAGGGTGACTGAGAACATTGTTTTGTTCTGTCACAGGGTGACTGAGAACATTGCTTTGTTCTGTCACAGGGTGACTGAGAACATTGCTTTGTTCTGTCGCAGGGTGACTGAGAACATTGCTTTGTTCTGTCACAGGGTGACTGAGAACATTGCTTTGTTCTGTCACAGGGTGACTGAGAACATTGCTTTGTTCTGTCACAGGGTGGCTGAGAACATAGCTTTGTTCTGTCACAGGGTGGCTGAGAACATTGCTTTGTTCTGTCACAGGGTGACCGAGAACATTGCTTTGTTCTGTCACAGGGTGGCTGAGAACATTGCTTTGTTCTGTCACAGGGTGGCTGAGAACATTGCTTTGTTCTGTCGCAGGGTGACCGAGAACATTGCTTTGTTCTGTCACAGGGTGGCTGAGCAGATTGTTTCATTCTGTTGTAGGGTTACAGAGAACATTGTATCATTCTGTCACAGGGTGACTGAGAACATTGCTCTGTTCTGTCACAGGGTGGCTGAGCAGATTGTTTCATTCTGTTGTAGGGTTACAGAGAACATTGTATCATTCTATGACAGGGTGGCTGAGAACATTGTTTCATTTTGTTACAGGGTGACTGATAACATTCTGGCCATGTCAAGACCAAGTTCATCCCTCATAGAAAAATACAATATCATAGAGCAGTTTGAAAAGTAAGTATGCCAGATGTACTCTCAATATTGAGTATACAATTCAGTTGTTTTAACAAGTGTAAATTGGGTGCTCATAATTTCTTTAAAATTTCAGTTTCCCCTTTTATTTATTAAAACATGAGCATTTTAAGTATGTGAATTTACATTTTAAATCATTTACAAACTTCATGATTATTGAACATCAACATGCTTGATTAGTGTACATCAACATGCTTGATTAGTGTACATCAACATACTTGATTATTGAACATCAACGTACTTGATTAGTGTACATCAACATACTTGATTAGTGTACATCAACATGCTTGATTAGTGTACATCAACATACTTGATTAGTGTACATCAACATACTTGATTAGTGTACATCAACATACTTGATTAGTGTACATCAACATACTTGATTAGTGTACATCAACATACTTGATTAGTGTACATCAACATACTTGATTAGTGTACATCAACATACTTGATTAGTGTACATCAACATGCTTGATTAGTGTACATCAACATGCTTGATTAGTGTACATCAACATACTTGATTAGTGTACATCAACATACTTGATTAGTGTACATCAACATACTTGATTAGTGTACATCAACATACTTGATTAGTGTACATCAACATACTTGATTAGTGTACATCAACATACTTGATTAGTGTACATCAACATACTTGATTTACGGTGGATAACATCATCATTTACATTATAATTGCGGAGGCAGCGTTAATAACTGCAACGTTGTCTTCAGATGTGGTATTCGGTCGGTGTTCAACGTACAGCGGCCAGGAGAACATGCCACATGTGGACCGAACGAACTCAAAAATGGAGGTTTCTCTTATGATCCAGAAGAATTCATGTCCAAGGACGGTATGTTTAAGATGTATGTGTGCATTGATTCAGGCAGAAATGATTGGTACAGCATCGTAGTCCACAATGGTTCTAGTTACTTGTATGACAGCCTCAATGCTTAGAATTTGTGCATGAAACAGACACTGGTATCCAATCTTGATCTTCTTATAATAAATGGTAGCAGAAGTGGGATGCAGACTTGTATGATGCATATATTACATGGTAGCAGAAGTGGGATGCAGACATATATGATGCATACATTACATACTATCAGAAGTGGGATGCAAACATGCGTGGGCTTAGATTACATTATAGCTGGAGTGGGATAATAACTTGTCTGCTGCTTACATTACATCATAGCAGAAGGGGGATATGCGTAAGGTGTTTATGTTATACAATGGATGAAGTGGTTTCACATACATATGGTGTTGTATGTAGAATGTATTTCTACATTTTATATTTATATTATACTTTTATTAGTAATAGAAAAATTGTTTTACATGATTTGTTTATGCATGGTTGAATTGTTTCACACACATAGTGTTTAGTGCACATCTGTACATTATGTCTGAAACAGACATTGCAGTATCTGATTTTATTCTTCTGACATTAAATGGTTGCAGAAGTGGGATACAGTACACATATGATGCACACATAACATGGTAGCAGAAGTGTGTATGATGTATTACATGGTAGCAGAAGTAGGTTACATACATTACATGGTAGCCGGAGTAGGATGGTTAAGGTACTTACACAACTTGGTAGCAGAAGTGGGATGGTTAAGGCACTTACATTATATGGTAGCAGAAGTGGGAAGGTTAGGATGCTTACATTACATGGTAGCAGAAGTAGGTTACAGACATATATGATGCATACATTACATGGTAGCCGGAGTAGGATGGTTAAGGTACTTACACAACTGGTAGCAGAAGTGGGATGGTTAAGGTACTTACACAACATGGTAGCAGAAGTGGGATGGTTAAGGTACTTACATTACATGGTAGCAGAAGTGGGATGGTTAAGGTACTTACATAACATGGTAGCAGAAGTGGGATGGTTAAGGTACTTACATTACATGGTAGCAGAAGTGGGATGGTTAAGGTACTTACATAACATGGTAGCAGAAGTGGGATGGTTAAGGTACTTACATTACATGGTAGCAGAAGTGGGATGGTTAAGGTACTTACATAACATGGTAGCAGAAGTGGGATGGTTAAGGTACTTACATAACATGGTAGCAGAAGTGGGCTGGTTAAGGCACTTACGTAACATGGTAGCAGAAGTGAGATGGTTAAGATGCTTACATTACATGGTAGCAGAAGTGGGATGGTTAAGATGCTCACACAACATGGTAGCAGAAATGGGATGGTTAGAATGCTTACATTACATGGTACCAGAAGTGGGATGGTTAAGATGCTTACATTACATGGTAGCAGAAGTGGGATGGTTAAGGCACTTACATTACACCACAGCTGAAGTGGAACAGAGACATGTATGGTGCTTACAACAGATGGCACTAGAGGGGAAACATTTGTGAGGTGTTTTCATGATATGATGGATGAAGTGATGTATGGTGTCGCTTGTACAATGTACTCCTCCATTTTATATTACATGGATTTATTAATGATAGGAACATTTCTTCAATTAATTTGTGATGCATGAATTAGTCGTTTTAACACTGATGAAGATGTTTGGGTGAATATCTGATTGTTCTCAGGCAGCTTGACCAGCACATAATTTGTAATCTTGGTGATTTCATTGCTGGAGAAGATTTACCCACCAACTGACAATCTGACTTTTAAAAGGACACATTTGTGATTGTCGGTTTTATGAACAGAATTACGTAATTGGTGTCAGAAGTGGGATAGAAACCACTATCTTATGTTGTACCATGTGAAATACAATAAGACACAAGAACACACCTTCAGTACAATGGGGTGTATTTTGCAGTGTTCTTCTACAACTTTGGCTGGCAGGACTACAATGTAGGCTCCCTCACAAATATCCTTGACATGGTTAAGGTGATGCAGTTTGCCTTGTCAGAGGGAAAGGTTGCCATCCACTGTCATGCAGGGCTTGGTAAGTTCATGGTTCACTGACGTTTAGAATATTTGTTACCGAGAATGATAAACAGAATTGAAAATACAGTGCAGGGTAATTATGCTGTGTCTGTCAGTAGAGGATTCTGTGTGTGCTGGTCTTCAGCATCACAGTTGACTCATTTAAAGTTACTCCGATCTGGATAATTATTTTGAAAATTCTTCTTTATGATTATTAAGAAATGGTCAATTGTTTAAATGAAATCAACATCTGCTGACAACAAAATATTCTAATTAGTTCAACACTGCATCCATGCAGCCACTGAGAATATATGATTAAAATTTAGGGCATGAAAGTGTTATCTTCACCAAATCAAACATTGTGTTTAAAATATTCTGGGCACATAATTATCAAGTTCTTGGATTTGCTTTTCAGGAAGAACAGGCGTCTTGATAGCCTGCTACTTAATCTTTACAAATCGCATCAGTGCAAATGAGGCCATAAACTATATACGCTTAAAAAGGTAAGTGCTGTTGTATAGGTTACATCTATTTCAAATTATACAGTTTGTGTACATATTGCATAACGCAGAGGGCCCACTTGTGTACTTACTCTGTTGCTACTTTGGGTTTAGTATGACTACGCTGAATAGTGTTACAGAGGCACTAGTATTGTGATAGCAATATTACTATAGCAGTTCTATCTTGATAGTGATGCAATGTTTCAATAAAACCAGAATAGTGTCACAATAATATCACAGAATACCTTGGAAAAGCGGTCGTGAACAATACTTTCTGAGTGGTGCAGTCACACGGTCTTTCAGGCTGGTGAATCGCAAAGTGGTGAATCCTGGGCGATGTTCAGATACAGTTGACAAATGGTGCTATAGGTTGATGTTTAGCAATGCTGCTTTTGTGGGGCATAGGAAGTCAAGCTTATCTATTTTCAACAGCCCAGGTTACTCTCATTAATTGAACGATAACTATTGAGAGTTAAATTGACCATACATGATACACCACCGTATCAACGACAATTGTACTGTATTGGTAGTTTGATGTATCCTTACACCCCTATTTTTCAGGCCCAGTTCTATCCAGACAAGAGGTCAGTTGGAATGCATCAAACAGTTTGCTGACTGGCTACAACCATTCAGAGTAATCTATGCATCCGTGTAAGTGCATCCGTCCATCTCTCGCTACCTTCATCATTGTGACTCGCTAGTGATCATATTTTTATTATTCTTTGACTTACTCATAAGTAGGTATGTCTCATCAGTCAGTTCTGGCAAGTTTTTATAATGTTGTTATAATGTTGTTATAATGTTGTTATAATGTTGTTATAATGTTGTTGTAATGTTGTTATCATTGTCTGGTCATTTTGTATCATAATGTTATTCGTATAAGATCATTTTGTTATTTCATCATATGCACATAATGTGTATGTGCACATATGCATGCACACTCACATGCACACACTCACTCAAGAACACACACTCGAACATAACATGCACACACACAGACACACACACGCACACTCTCACACCTAAATGTATTTCTTTTGTCTCTTTTATGTTATTTTTCATCAGTATAAATTAAAGGGTTTTAAGATAGTATTTGTAAAATGATGTGTCAGCTAATCAAGCCATTCATCAATCTATTAAAAAAGACTGTCAACCTGCTTTTAAAATTTAGTGTATAAATTTAATTTATTGTGCCAATTTGCTCACTATGAGTACGCACAGAGTTGACAGTAATGTGCACATAATATAGACTGTAGGTATGTTGTTTTTTATAACTTCATATAATATTATGTTATGTATTAAACCAATTCTCATGCATTTATCCATTGCTACAAAGCCAACATTTTGACATCCCAGTCTTCATGCTGTCTCCCTACAGGGCTGATGGGGTGTACAGTTTTACCCTCCCCCAATACCTCGAACGACAGAAACTCTTTCTCCATGGCTTAGAAGCTCGCAAATTGAGAGATACTCCCAAGGTATGAAAACAGATTAACCTGTGTCTGGTGGAAGGAATTATACTACGCGAGATATGAATTATGTTGGCAATGTTGTTTAATTTCTCGTTTCAGTCACACATTTTTTGATTTCTGTAGTAGTTAAACATGATAATAAGGAACACATCTACTTGCTTATATGTTGTTTTAATCAGGTGACGTTAATTGTGACGACCAGTAGCATTGGCAGCTGTGACCTTGCCTGATATGCCATAATTTAAACCTCTTAAAGGCATATATATTTGTATTTGTTTTGGTACTAAATTTATGTGTTTTTGGATGAAGTTAATGTAAGATACTTGATATGCTGTGTAGCGCTGTATAAACATTGTCTTTCCTCTGCAGATTGTAGCCGTGTGCTGCTCGAGACTGCTGCAACTGGCCGGGAAAGATGTCTCCCTTCTGGAGAAGCGGGATCTAATGAGGGAACAGATAGTCCTCCCAGGTCTCTCCAGACCCAAGCTCTCATCGACACATTCTTCCCCGACCTTTGAGAAGAAAGACACCCCGGATCTGCGGCAGTGTAACACGTTTGACAGCTTCACCCCACTCCTGCGAAACCAACACCTGGGCATCTCTCGCTCGCAGAATCAACTCTCTGACTTCTGTAGCTCCTCATCAGGAGCAAGTCTGCAGTTTAGCAGTAGTCAGAGTGATGCTGTGTTGAACAATGGCGTGATGGGAGGTACGGAGACGATTGATGAGGAAGCAGAGAGGGTAGCCCAGGCTATGGCGGCGACAGAATACGAGACAGAAGTGCTGGAGACAGTGGAGACTTATAAGGTATTAGCTGACTTACTAGCTGACTTACTAGGTGACTTACTCTGAGTTACATGGCAAGACATCTGTTGAAACAGTTCCAGTCCCAGCCAAAATTGACCCGCCATTTTGGAGTCTTGCACATTACTCTAACTTGTATTTTATGCATTAATGTGCATATTTCACTGAGAGATGACTGTTTTATATATAATCCCAGATACATAATGGTCAAATAGCACGTGCAACATAACCCACCTTCACAAACATATGCATATGTCATCCGAACATATTTTGCATGTAATCAAAATCAGTAAAAATACCTCTATTTATACCTCTTGTGATGTGTTGAAAATGATTAATAAATAAAGTATGTTGTACGAGAGAGTACAGTAAAAACAAGTTCTACGAATTTTGATTAGAAAGGAATATAATTTGCATATTAGAAGAAAAAAAACTAAACAATAAAAGGCGTTCATCATCTCTTATCGTCTGTAATACCATGCTGGCTTTTATTTAATGGCACCTTACCTTACAGCAAATTCAATTCCCAACCCACTGAGGCATAGAGTGAAATAAAAAACCTGAAAATCGTGGAACCATTCAATGGAGCCAGCAAGGATATCTACACAGTGTCGGCCTCATTGGCTCAGACATGCAGGTATACAAACACGCATGTGGAATGCACATAGAACAACGGGGACTCTGATTTATAATATATAGGTGTGTGTGTGCATGAGTAAAAAATCACCACTAGGTGCAAATGACATGGTTTTGAAAAAACAATCCTGGTGTCTGTTTGTTTAGAAGAGCCTCAACAATGAAAATGGGAGTTGGACAAGACTGAGCCAGGAGGAGGAGCCACTAGTCCTCTCCGCATTACTCTGGGACTGGATCGATCATCTCAAGGTGAGGATCCTCAGTTTATAGTAATCATTTCTCACAAATTGGTATTTCTACATCTGCTGTGAACATATCAGATACTTTGAACACAATTAATTTAAGGCATTTTTGATTACAGGTACTTTTGATTCTCTCTCTCCCTCTCTCTCTCCATCATCTGGTAAAAATTTGTATAATATATACATCATATATCTATATATAATATATACATATAAATATCTATACATAAATCATATGAGGAATGCATTGTGTACTACATGTTTTATATAAAATTTATATAACATATATATATAAAACACACACATATATATATAAATATATATAATTATATATATATATATATATATATAATATATATATATATATATATATATATATATATATATATATATAATATTATGATGTATTAAGAGCCATGAAATATTTGTAGGAGCCAGTTCTGCATGCACAAGACTTACCGCAAATGTTGGAGTTTGTCGAAGAACCTCGCACAGGACTTGGACAACTTGACAAGGTGAATAAACACTATCACTGTGCGACATGTAATGTGTATGTGTACAGTGCATGTGTGTAAGGAAATATTGTATGGGAATAGATGAATGATACAATGATACATAATCAAATCTGTATGATGTACAACAGTTTTATATACATGATATGCAAGACAAATATTTGTATGCATAAATGTGGTTTTAACTCATTAAAACAACACTTCGGTCATTCAGTTGTGAACTTACACAATTCTGTGTCATGTGATCTGACATATCCAAAAGCCTAATTGCAGCGGGGTTCTACAAATCACTACACACGACACAGCTGTAGGCATTTCCCTCTCCCAACCCTCGCCTGTGTTTGCTGACAACCCGGCGCTACATTGCAGGGTTCTCGGGCGACCGTGGTCCATATGGCAGCGGCAGTGGCCCTGCTATGGCCTGTCTCCGAAGCGACCCACATCAGCGTGCTCCAGCGACTCATCTCGACGCTCACCCATCAGAACATGATCCTGGACCCCCATCTGTTGCTGGCGGTCGACCTCAGACTCACAAGCAGCACAACGTCAGTGATGAGGGACAACGTCGCCAATCGACTGACCATCTTCTTCAAGCGACTCATCCAGTGGTTCTGTGAGGTCGCCAACCACGACGCGAAGAAGGCAAGAGATTCTGGCGACAGAATCACAGAAGAGGGCGCCACGAGCAAGGGGAAGCACAGAGGGAAGGAAAGGAAACGTGGACAAAGTGGGAGACATGACACCAATGGTTCAGAGGGGGGAAAGGGAACAGGGGAGGTGGTGCCATCTGGTGGCAAGGAAGGAAGTGATGGGATTAGTGAGGCTGATGCGATATAACACACGTGCGCACGCATGCATGCATGCACTGCAAGACAATTTATACAAATGCAGTTTTACAACAAATGTCCAACAAAAGTCACAATTAGCTTACAGTCTGTATGATTGCAGTGTGAAGACCACAACTGTGACAGAAGGTTTAATCTATCGTCTTCTCGATCAACTACACATCATTGCATACTTATTTCTGCACCTGCACTTTACCTTACATGGCAACACAGTGCACCGTGACACCCACCAATAGTGCAGCACAAGCAGCCATGAAGTCCTAGCTTAGCTCCCACAGCTTGCCATCCACAGTACGTTACACATGACACCCACCAATATCACCCAACAACATGTCGTTGACACAAAGACATGCCCCTGATACCTTACAACACTATAAAATTTGCGTGTTGTCCGCAGTAGTGTTCACTTTTTTTTTTTAATTGACTTAATTGATTTCACCGACATAGCAAAGGGTTTCAAGTCCTTGCCAAAGGCTTCCCAGAATGTATTCTCCTCTGCTGAGGTCCTCCGTGTCAAGCCTGGCCGTTCACTCCATCTACATAAAACATATCAAACATCACAATGCATTATTCTACTCCCTGCAAACTGCAGCACCATCACTTTAGTTTGCATGCTTATAAAATACAACATTTGCACCTCCAGGCATGAAAAATAAATCGCTATGGTGGTGCCACCTTTTGGGTGGAAAATATTAATGCAAATTGGCATGAGTATCAGATATGGTTTTGGCACCCTTATTGTAATGTGTACATATACCTAAGGTGATGGAAACGATTTTGTCTAGCTCAAGATCATCAACGCCATGTACTTATACAATTTTTTGACTATGTATATATATATATATATATATATATATATATATATATATATATATGCATACTTAGAAGACAACACTTAATGTTACAGAAGACTTTGGCTTTGTATCTTGTACATTTTCACACCTGAAACATTCAGCAACTTATGTAAATTTGTAATTATTCTTAACAAAATGACTGTAATGACTATGCATTAGGACAATACATTGATAAAATAATCGGTGTCAGAAAAACATTTGCTATGTAAAATTATTATGAGTCCAAAAATATACACGTCCAAATACACAGTCGTCATGGTATTGTAAGGGTGGGCTGTCGTGTTATCAAATGTGTTATTAGTGATGTGTGTACTATATGAAGTCTCGATTTATGTGCTACAGTCTGTACAGAACATTTTTTTCAGGCAACGAAAACTATACATACCTCTTCAGTGATGTGTTAGTCATACTGTAAATTCCATGATACAAATTATCTTTGTCATTTTATCGAACATGATATCTATTATAACTGCTTGTTGGAACAGTATACGAGATGTGTCATCATGAACATGTGTAAAAACGATGCACACAATCATTGAACTGATAGTCACACAGGCTATACAGTTAATTTTACAATAGATGTGTTTTCACTTCATGATATTTATAAGTTTGAAAATGATCAATTTATTAGTCATGGTTCAGAAACATTGTGACATGTTCCAACTGGTTGTTTTTTTGTAAGCGATATGTATATATAATACATTATGCAAATGTATTGACCCGACTGTGCCAGCATTTAACAAGTTTTCTTTGGGATCGAGTATATTTCAGATAGGAAATTGTAAATGTGGATATATTTATAGTAATAGTATATGATACAATTTATATTTAAAATACCATGTCGTTTGAACACAGTGCAATAAATAGGAAGCTTATTGTTAGAATACAAGCCAGAATATTGCCGGTTTTATGCAGTCACTTATTTATTTATGTATTTTATTTAAAGTACCCCCCGGGGTAGTAGTATATTTTATCATAATCATTTGGTGCATGTGAGGGTATTGTCATGCGAACACACTTGTACGACGACCCAACATTACAATGCATTCCAATGTTTTATTGAAAACACATGGCAATAAAGCTGATCTGATCTTATCTTAGAATTGCACTATGTATTTATTTATAGATGATTATCTTATGTGATATTAAGGGACATTTATGGATGAGTGTTTATTGTAATGATCACTATAAACATAGTCTTAATGATTGGTATTCATGAACAGGATGATTCAATGTGGAGAGAGAGACAAGCACAGGTGAATTGCCTGTATCGGCAGCACTGTCAGCAGTCTATGTCCATCTTATTTATGTTTGGCCATTTTGCCAATGTTTCATGATCTGATAGTAATTAAGTATTCTGTGAATTTTGATCTCAGTACTTGTGTAAGTATGAAAGTATTTATAGTAGTAGATGTGAAGCACCAGTCACTATGCAAAACTACTTCAACAAGTTGCACTCCACAGAGTGCTAGTAACCTGTTATGAAAGAAGGCGATTGCACCCAATATCCAGGAGTGGAGAACACAAATATGACGATGGTTATACTCTAATTTGACAAAACACCCATGTGTGTGATATTGTGGTTGGTTTGCTGTTGTGTTTGCAGAAGAGTTTTTACTCTATGTACCCTGTTTAATATATTATGTTATTGAAAATTGTGTTGACAGGATGTAACCGTGATCTCACATGCACAGCACACAGTTTGTGTAATTATTAAACATATCAAATGTCAATGTGTTGCATTTTACATTTTTCCGCACCCTTTTCAATAAACCAATAACTACCTTTGTTTTTGCATCAGGTTTCAAAAGGTTATATACAGTATATATATATATATATATATATATATATATATATATATATATATCATGTATTGTTATTATATATTTATATATAATGTTATGTATAAATACATCAGCCTATGCTATTCCTCACTTTTATATATATTTCAGTTTGTACGTAAAACTACATTTCAAATAAACAATTTATGCTAGAGAAAAGTGAAACGTTGTGCGTTTTGGGGCTTAGTGTAACATGATCTGAGCTGTGCACACACATCCACGCATGCATGCACATACATCCACGCGCGCATGCACAGTGTACAGACAGACACATGCACAGCATTATATTGTTCATGTATTATTCTATTGATGTTAAATATATTGCCTAATATTTATCCACTAAAATGAATTATCTATGTGTAAGATCTATGATAAATCTGGTTTGATGGACCACTTCTAATTGACAAGAACCACCTATATTTTATTCTATGGATGGGTATTTCCTAATTTCAGTTGTGGTTCCAACTGAAAAAACCCAATATGAATCACATGTTCAAGCAACATCCCTTATTTCACAACTACTAATTTTGTACTCACGTTGATGTGAGTAAAATTATTAGTTGTGAAATAAGAAATATTGTTTGAACATTTTATTCTTCCAACTTGATGTTTGTTCACTAAAATATGAAATACTTCAACAATATCATTGGTTTTAATCTTTAGAAATAAAGATAGATCCCATATGCACTTTAAAATTGAGAGAAATTAACTATTCAAATTACCAATCATTTTGTATTTTATTATGCATATCAAAGCCCTGTTTTAAATATGTATCTCTAGCCAGCTAATTAAATATGTATCACTGTATATGATTTTACTTTATGATTAATTTAAATAATTAATTTTAACCCCAGTATAAATACCTGTTACTGACCTCTGTCCAGATTTATCACAATAAAATGTACTTGTTGTTATCATAACTGGGCCTCAGACCTTGTAACAAAAAGTCATGTATTCATTTTATATACTATAATGTTATATTTTTGTATTAATGTTTTATTAATGTCATTTACTATAATTAGTTTTAATATTTTATATAATTCCCTATTTTTAATAATATTTATGTAGTGTTTTTTATATTATGGTTTAATTACACATTTCTTATTTATTTTATTTATTTATTAAGCTTATTTGTTTATTTATTACTCTTGTCGGATGTATAGAGTTTTATTCAGTTCAACATTTGATAGTGTATAATATTTTAACAGTTGGTTGTCAATCTCAATTAGTTTTATAAATCACGCATAGACCGCACAACCAGCACATTGACTTTGGTTGCTTTCGTGGCTTTTTGGTGGTTGGGGCACCCCTGGCAGAATATACTGTATAACACACCCCATTTATAACATGGTTTCTTTTCGTGTACCCCAACTACCGTGTTATACCGAGGCACGACTGTATAATGTATGTAAGAGTGTTGGGTGATGATGGCCGATTGAAAATCACAACTTACCACATGACATGGTTACCATCAGGAAATAAAGCTTTTACTAAATTCTTTGCATCTAGCTTTTACCAATTAACATATGTGGATATATATTATATATATATATATATATATATATATATATATTTTAATGGGTTAAAAGGATTTGTCAACAGAAGAATACATTTATCAACTAGAAAATAATTGATTGATATTGTTCTCTTGGGATCAATTATTAATTACTGCTAATAATTCAAAATATATTTCAATTCGATTTCTCACAATAACCAACCAACTATGCTGACAACTGTGTACTGCGGGGGCTCTTCGATTTTAAACACTGCTGATGTCTTCATGACATATACAAAGATATTTTAGAAATGAAGAAATTGTCCTTGCGTTGATTGGATATGAGTATTTGTTACGAATAATATTATGTTCTTACTAAGCAGAAGAAAGAGAAAGTCTGTGTATTCCCACTCACTTCTGAATATCCATTGGACACATTGATGGAGCCACATGAAATAGTTGTCCCATGTTAAGAGCTATGCAGAGTTGATGCCTGATGTGGATCATGCAACTTAACTTAACAACAGTCACTAACACAACAACTACCAGACTGCATGGACAGGTCTTTTGTGAAGACGGCTGCTGTTGTGACAGTGGCTGAATACTTTCTTCTGTATTCTCCACAAGTTGTTGTGTGGTGTGTGGCCTGCCAGGCAGCTGTCTGTGTGGACTTGGAGGTATGTCAATGAGTGAGCAGGAGAGATGCACCTACAGTTAGGGTCACTGTCTCAAGGCAAGGCCTGCTGGTGTTACACATTTCAAACACTGCTTTCCTATGTTTGATATCTTTCTGTACATCACGCACTCTGTCTGTCTCTTCCTGCATCCACCTGTACACGAGTCTCCAGCCACGGTCGTCTGTCTCTGAACACTCACCTTTGGTATCCTTTCTTTTGTGAGTGCCTATATCTAAATATATACTATAGTTATATATATATATATATATATATATATATATATATATATACATATATATATATATATATATATATATATATATATATATATATATATATATATATATTATATATACATATATAGTATATTGTAATATTATTATATATATATATATATATATATATATATATATATGATATATATGACATATATATAATATATATATGTACATATATATTATAATATGTATATATATATATATATGTATATATATGTATATATATAATATATATATATATATATATATAATATATATATGTATATATATACATACACACAGTGGAATGTCTCTATTAAGACCCCCTCATGACAGGACAAAGTGATCTTAATGAGGGGTTTACAAAATTAATGGGATTAGTTTCATACATTTGACTGCAACAGAAGTAATTTGGGACTATGTTGTGGTGACCACAATTGCAAGGTGACTGTATTGTGGGGGGTGATTCTTTCTGCACAGGGGATTCAGCTTTCATCCAGGTAAGAAACAGGGCACATTTTATTTACAAAAATACTTTAATCGTACAATCATATGAGCACAGCAGATTTCAGGCACATATTAAATACATTTTGCATAAATACACATAGATAAATTCTGTAAATACAATGTTTACTCAAATGTACAGTTATTGTTTCAAACATGTCACTCTGTTAATTGAGGCAGTTAGATGGTTGCTAGAAACAAAACGTACCAGTCAGCAGTCATTACAAGGTCACATGTACTTGTGGGTGGGGACAAATACTTCATGAAAGCACTTAGTACTTCACGAGTAACATGGTAGTCTTACTTTGTAAATATATTTACACACTTATTAAAGCAAATATTTCATGCTTTTAAACTATCAGCATTTAATCAAATTTAACAACACTTATTTATATTGCATTTGTTAATTTCACCAAAACAAGTACTTTTAACAAGTACTTTGTCCCCAGCCATGGTTATGGTCAATGTCACAATGAAAATGGCAACACAATCGTAAAGGGTAAGGTCAAACGTGTCACATAACGCCATTAAAAATACTCAACTCGGCAACACTGGGACCTTTGCTCTACCATCTGAACAAAACAGAACAACCAACACCAACAGTTAACTACGTGGGCTTGACCTGTTACATGTAGACTCTCGGAAGACCGCCAGATATCAACTGGAACAACCAATAACCTTGACAAACATCTTACATGTAAAACAGAGTGAATCAGTAACCTTAACAAACATCTTAGTTTCTCTAATTAAAAATGAAGACACCATCTATATTAAAATGTAACCAAAACACATATCTGTCATATCAACACAGACAGAATGCAGGCCAAGTTACATAAGTAAAATGCATTCATCATACCTTAACTTATTTCTGTGAACTGCACTTAAAAACAATTGCTTGGACTATGTTGCTGGATAGGGAATTCAAGATCTATAAACATTAATGTGTATCAATGAAATATATATAAGCACCACACCACATCTTGTATGGTATCTAAGTAATTTTACTAAATTAATTACAACTTAATTATAATTTATTACTGAATTTTTAATACTCTGGAAGACCATGTATCATCACAATCATTGTCTCTGTAATATCATTGGCCAGTCAACTTGACATCAAATACCATCACCTCGCCAATGATGCTGGTGACTTAATCCTGATGACAGAATGAAATTTTACTTCATGTGACACATGGTGTAATCTGTCATCAAGGATATGTAATGTACCCTTGACACATCATCATGTCAGACATTTGTAAAAAGTCAACCAATTGGTAACCTTACATGTCACCACATTCCTGTTGACACACGACATGTCTAGACGACACGTCAACATTCAATGTGTCAAATGTGGTGCGTAACTGTAACAACATGTCGGCACATCGAGCACAGCATGTCCAGGTATGTCATGTGAAATGTCATATGATGACACCTAAGTGGCGGGACTCACGTGAAATAGTAAGCGAGTTCCTCCTCTTCCCGTGTGGCCTGTTCACTCCCATCATCTTCCTCTTTGAGGAAGCTGGGAGGCTCGGAACGGAACACCAATGGCCGACCCGTCTGCAATTGATGTCAACGATGTTTTATAACAACCAATCAGGATAATATCAATTTCCATATTTGGAGTTTTACATTTGAAAAAGGATTTGTGAATCACTATTGTCTGTCTCTGGCTGCAGTGTACAGCAGTATTTATTTTATAGAATTGAAATTTTTTCATAGCAAATCTGTAGAAAACATAGAAATTGAAATGACTGTAATAACTTACTGTACAGATCCTCCACATAATTCTATATAAGATATATGGCTTTTTTAGAATCTACATAAATGTCATTTGATTCAATAGATTTCTAGAAAGTTTCATAAAATTCCAGATAATTTTGCTATCAATGTCTGCATCAGATGACAAAAGTAACAAATCAAACTGAAATTAAGCACATATTAAACCACAGAAAGTGATAATACAAATGTGTACACTTTGATTCAGCTGTAGGAGTGAGTCTTACCCTCTTCTTCGGCTCCGCCTTTGCCCGCTCCAGAGCCCGACGTATCCGCTCCTCCTGGTGGATCTTTTGCTGCTCCACCTTGTCCTCCCTCTGCCTCATACGACGCTCCTTCTCCTTCGCCTACAGTGTCACCACAAGTGTCACCATATGTGTCACCATGAATGTCACCACACTTGTCAACACATGTGACACATTGTGTCACCAAAAATGTCACAGCAAGGGTCATCATAATTGTCACCACAATTGTCACCATATATGGCACCTAGAGTGTCACCATAAGTGTCACCATAACTGTCATCACAAATGTCACCACACGTCTCACATCATTATAAATGTCACCACATTTGTTTCCCACATAAGTATCACTGTATATAAATATATCACCACAAGTGTCATTAAACACGTCACCACAGGTGTCAATGTATAAGTAACATCACACTCCTGAACCATGCATGTGTCACCACATAAATGTCATTCAAAATATTTCACCACAGTAAATACAATCACTTTTGATAAATACAACAGAACAAACAAACAAAATACACAACTACCACAATGCACTACAACAACAAGAAAATACAATATAACCACAATGCAATGTAACCACAATGCATTGCAACAACAATACACCATAACCATAATGCAATGCAACCACAATGCATTGCAACAACAATACACCATAACCATAATGCAATGCAACCACAATGCATTGCAGCAACAATACACCATAACCATAATGCAATGCAACCACAATGCATTGCAACAACAATACACCATAACCATAATGCAATGCAACCACAACAAGAATACAGTGTAACCACAATGTCATTTAATGACAATGCAATGTAACCACAATGTCCTGTCATGTCACCGTCTTCTCATATCACGGTGCTCTCATGTCACTGTTCTGTCATGTCACTATCCTTTATGTCACTGTCCTGTCACATCATTCTCCTGTCATGGCACTGTCCTCTGTCACTGTCCTGTCATGTCACTGTCTTTTATGTCACTGCACTATCATGTCACTATCCTATATATCACTGCACTCTCGTGTCACTGTCCTCTATGTTACTGCACTCTCATGTCACTGTCTTCTATGTCGCTGCACTATCATGTCACTATTCTATATGTCACTGCACTCTCGTGTCACTGTCCTCTGTCACTGCACTCTCAGGTCACTGTCTTCTATGTCACTGCACTCTCATGTCACTATCCTCTATGTCACTGCACTCTCATGTCACTGTCCTCTATGTCACTACACTCTCATGTCACTGTCCTCTATGTCACTGTACTCTCATGTCACTGTCCTCTATGTTACTGCACTCTCATGTCACTGTCCTCTATGTCACTGCACTCTCATGTCACTGTCCTCTATGCCACTGCACTCTCATGTCACTGTCCTCTATGTCACTGCACTCTCATGTCACTGTCCTCTATGTTACTGCACTCTCATGTCACTGTCCTCTATGTTACTGCACTCTCGTGTCACTGTCCTCTATGTTACTGCACTCTCATGTCACTATCTTCTATGTCACTGCACTCTTATGTCACTGTCCTCTATGTCACTGCACTCTTATGTCACTGTCCTCTATGTTACTGCACTCTCATGTCACTGTCCTCTATGTCACTGCACTCTCATGTCACTGTCCTCTATGTTACTGCACTCTCATGTCACTGTCCTCTATGTCACTGCGCTCTCATGTCACTGTCCTCTATATTACTGCACTCTCATGTCACTGTCCTCTATGTCACTGCACTTTCATGTCACTATCCTCTATGTTACTGCACTCTCATGTCACTGTCCTCTATGTTACTGTGCTGTCTTGTTGCTGTCCTCTCATGTCACTGTCCTGTCACCTCACTGTCCTGTACTAACCTTCTCTGCAGCCTCGACCTTGTCCTGAGGGAGTATTTCAATCTCCTCAAACAATTCCTCGAGTCTGTTCTCAATGTTTGTCAACATCTGTAGTGTCCTACATCAGCACGTCAACTTTCACAATGACATGTCTACTTTACAAGCCAAACTACTTTAAGAATATTACGCATATCTCATTTGAACTTTGACACTACTCTTTAAAACTGCTGAGTTATTTTTGATACAGTCTCAGAGAAATTTTTATATCAACATTTAGAGAGTTATACATCATAAAGTTTATTTCTGTCTCCTGCTGGACTATTAGATGTGGTTTCTGTGTCACACTCACAGTGACTGCTGTCAGTGTCATAATGGTGTCCACCATGAGACAGCTACTAGACACCATGACAACAGCAACACAGTCAACATGCCCCGACTACAATCACAAATATTTCCAGATTGTGTGATATCTAACTAATTTATTGAGTCGTCTTGGTTGCCATGATTAAGTAGCAATTACAATGGTGAATGTACTATATTCCAGGCTTATGACTATTATAATGTTTATGGAAGAATAAAACATAAAACGTACTGTGCAGCTACACAACATAGACAGTCCTGATTACAGTGTTGCAGGTGCCTATTTCAATGTGTACTTTTGGCCACACATAGAGACAGAAACCTTTGGCCACAGTTTACTATAAAAAATTATCAAACCATCCATATTGTGTTATTGGTCAAATTAGTAAATACACTTTTTTTTAAACTTTATAGAAATATGACCTGGTAGACAGCCCAACCTACCCAATATTGGCCTCATTCTCCCCAATACAATGCTTGTACACGTCCTCCACTTTCTTGTTGAGTGCTTCTAACATCAGTTCCTGATCCTCTGACTTGAACTCGCCAAACGAGAATAACCTGCAGAAAATAAATTTACAAGACATTTCTACTAACTAAAGAGTACCAGCTCCTCTGCCCAGAATTGGCCAAACAGTAATTTGAAAACATTAAACATCAAAGGGTATTGCAGTTAACTCTGCTCGCTTCAGAAATATTGCCAATATTTTTTTTGTAACTGGATGTTTTGGCTACCATTGAATATGTTGCACGCAGAATCTTTCAAATTGCAAACATTGTTCCAAGCTTAATAGAATAAACACAAATTGGCAGGCAGTAAACATTCAATGTGCATGTTTTAGTCATAAGGATATAATACCAAATGAAAGAAATAAGACCTACAAACTTCCACCCTCACATCAAAGTGAGATGAGATTGACTCTGGTTCTAAAATTTGTCTTGAATCAGCAGACGCAGTAATTATTAGCACGATCAGTTGTTTTGAAAGAGGGAACATTGCAAATGCACCGAAAAGCATGCACAATTGACCCATAATGCACTGCAATATTGTCATTTGAGATGGTTTAGAATCTGAATGTTTTGCTTGCATTTGAATGTGCTGTGATTGAAAGGTTCAGGTTGCATATTTATTTTAGTATTTAAAACATTATATTAAAATCACAAAAAGAAAGCTTTGTTTTAAACACAACAGCAAACATCTATCTACAATCGAGTTAACATATACATGAATGTTATTTAATAGCAAAAATTTTGTTTTAAAATGTTATAATCATTACAAAGTGTAATAAGAAACTCACCTGGCTTTTGTTTCTAAATCTTTCGCTTTGTCCACTTCTCTCTTAATTGCATTCTTCAATTTGTCAATTTGTTCTTTCAAAATTGATGTTTCTTTGTCCCTGTAAAGAAACAGCAATATGATTAAATGACAAATGTTGTTACACTGAAACTGAACATAATTGTTGTACCAACATAAGTTAAAGTAATTATAACAACATAGAAGTGAAACTTATTCTGATAACGCTGAAAGTAAAAGTCTTTGAGGCAAAAATGAAAGCAAAATAATTGTAACAATAATGAAACTGAAAGTCAGTATAATTGTAAATGTAACAATAATGAAAGTTATAGTAACTGTGACAACAATAAAGGTGACAGTCATTGTGAAAACAATGAATTAGAAAGTCACTGTGACAACACAAAAGTGAGCTGTTGTGGCAGAAATGAAAACAAATCATTGTGACAACATTGGAAGTGAAAGTCATTGTACCAACAATGAAAGTAAAAGTCATTATAATTACAATTATCATAAAACTCACAATAATGACAGTGGTTACCATTGTAAATGAAAACAATGGGAGCAATTATGGCCACACTGAAAGTGACCATCACCCACAGTGAAAGTGACAGTCATTGTGACAACAAATGAAAGTGAAATAAATGTGACAACAATGAAAGAGACAATGATTCCGACAGTCAGTTTAAGTTTACACTTACAATGCATTACAATATAATTTATTCCCACAATGACGTAATAACACATACATACGTTTACACTTAGCCCCACCCTAACTACTGAACCTACATCTTCGTCTGGGTGGCCTTGATGGTCTGCTTCATCTCTTCCAGGGCTTCTTCTGTCTCCTGACTGTTCTGGATGAGAGACAGGTTCTGCTCCTCCAACTCCGCAAAGATGTCCAGGAGCTGCTGGGGGTCTTCAAAGAAGAGCACTTGCTCCTGGGGAAGAAACGCATCCCAATCAGTCTTGTTCCAAACACATCCCAATCAGTCTTGTTCCAAACACATCCCAATCAATCTTGTTCCAAACACATCCCAATCAGTCTTGTTCCAAACACATCCCAATCAGTCTTGTTCCAAACGCATCCCAATCAGTCTTATTCCAAACACATCCCAATCAGTCTTATTCCAAACACATCCCAATCAATCTTGTTCCAAACACATCCCAATCAGTCTTGTTCCAAACACATCCCAATCAGTCTTATTCCAAACACATCCCAATCAGTCTTATTCCAAACACATCCCAATCAGTCTTGTTCCAAACACATCCCAATCAGTCTTGTTCCAAACACATCCCAATCAGTCTTATTCCAAACACATCCCAATCAGTCTTATTCCAAACACATCCCAATCACTCTTATTCCAAACACATCCCAATCAGTCTTGTTCCAAACACATCCCAATCACTCTTATTCCAAACACATCCCAATCACTCTTATTCTAAACACATCCCAATCAATCTTGTTCCAAACACATCCCAATCAGTCTTGTTCCAAACACATCCCAATCACTCTTATTCCAAACACATCCCAATCAGTCTTGTTCCAAACACATCCCAATCAGTCTTATTCCAAATACATCCAAATCAGTCTTATTCCAAACACATCCCAATCAGTCTTGTTCCAAACACATCCCAATCAGTCTTATTCCAAACACATCCCAATCAGTCTTGTTCCAAAAACACCCCAATCACTCTTATTCCAAACACATCTCAATCAGTCTTGTTCCAAAAACATCCCAATCACTCTTATTCCAAACACATCCCAATCAATCTTGTTCCAAACACATCCCAATCAGTCTTATTCCAAACACATCCCAAGCAGTCTTGTTCCTAACACATCCCAATCAGTCTTATTCCAGACACATCATAATCAGTCTTGTTCCTAACACATCCCAATCAGTCATCTCCAAAACACATCCCAATTTGTCATCTCTGAGAGACACCTCAATAGTTTCCTCCCAAACATTTTGCAACCAGTCTTTCCTCAGAAAATCCTAAGTCTTATCCAAAATTCAATTGATGAAGAAAACTGTTGGTTTAAAATAAGTCACTAGGGACACTAAAGTCTTATTCCAGATACAGGTAACTCATTGTTGACTGTGGGCACCATGGCATGAAAGTTTATTTATGACAAAATGTTATACACAAAAACAAACACATACAATGTACTTTGTAATATAGTTTCAAGCCGATAGTGATCAAAGTAAATTCTATAACAAGTCAGATGCACACACAAATAGTGCTAAGGATAAATGAATATGAACAAGTGGTCACTGCCAACCCCTGGCATTTGATCACACTGGTCACTGTGCAAGAAGTTGAGAGATTTCTTATAATTACCCACAATGCACTCACCTCATCTGAGTCGTCATCTGAGACAGCGGCGCTTGCAGTGCTGCCCTCTCCTGGCACAAGTTTCCCAGAACTACTACTGCAAACACGAACAATTCAAATCAAATATCAACTAAATTGCTGGTAGAAATGCAGTGCAACGTTGTTTGGTCAAAGCATTGATTGTCAAACTTACTACATCACTGATAAGGTGTGAAATATTGATCTGTAAAAGAAAGATTGGACTGATGTGCCCACGAGAATGTCACAGAAGAAGCCACCAAGAGACATTGTTTACACGTGTGTTGTACACACAAAAACAACACATTTGTCTGATATTCTTCCGTCTGTGACATGTACTCACTGCTGGCCCAGATAACTTACACCGGTGTTCTGGGCGAGGACTCTAGTCCGCCCCGACTGGCGGCCTTGACCCCAGTGACAGATCTCTTCATCTGCCGTGCGCCACTTCTTTGCCCCGATGGTGAAGGAACGTCTGGCAATGCGTCAGTGTCTAACAACATTCACCAGTCCATCCATTAAATAAGTTAAATATGTGAGAAGCGAGAGGTGCGGAGGTCAAATATGTACACAGCGTTATATGATATTCCAGAGTCACATCAAATATCTGCTATCTGGTGTATTTGGTCTGAATGAATGAGAACATTGTACGATCTCAGGCATTGGTAAAATCATATAGTGTTGCTTACATTGTAACCAGCATTTTAATTAATTAAATAATAGTAACTATATTAAAATTAAATTGTCAAAGACTAGAATAGTATGCATAATTAACACATTATACCATAGCCTTCATGTACTCTTCTCCCAAACACATCCAAATCAGAAATATGAAATGTATTTTTCATGTACATCCAAATGAGCCTTGATACCAAAACAATATACCAAACAGACTTCTCTCAAAAACATACCAATCAGTCAATTCCAAAATATAAACATCCCAGTCAGTCTTCTTCCAAACACATCCAAATCAGGCTGATATCAAACAAATGCCAATCAGAGTTCTCTCAAACATATATATCCAATGAGATCATTCACAAAGATATACCAATCAGTCATCTCACAAACACACCTGAATCAGTCACAACAGAACCATGTGTATTTGAAATTTAAATGGAGCATATTTGTATATATGATATTTCTAATACAGCATCTTATCATTTGGAAAGATAAAATCCAATATATTTGTCATTATAGTAATGCAACATTGCATTAACTACATTCATATTTTATTATAATGCATCTGTTCTATAGAACACAGAACCCTTCAGTTACATATGAGTAAATATTTCCTTAACTACGCCTTTATACACAACAACAAGACCAGCCATTCAGTGGTTATGTTCATTATCACATTTTGACCTTTTAAGATTGGATCCCAAAGTTGTCTCTCAGGAAGGAGAATTAAGGACCATCTATAAAAACCACTGCATATCAAAAACATGTAAGGAAATAACTCAAAATAACCATTGCTGTGTTTTCTGAATAATAATAATAATAATAATACATTTTATTTAGCATAGTGCCACATCCATAATAATTCATGGAGCTTCACAACAAATTATTATTTAAAATACATAAAAAAGATATAGTTTGTTTCACCCCCCTTTGCTGTTTAGGTTTACTTTGGTATTATAATTATTTGGCATAATACACAACATTTACATTGTATCTGGATTTTTGTGAATTATGTGGATTGTGTTATTATGTGTGTATATGTTTGGCTCAATTCAAAGCTCTTTTACAAACGCATATATGCTTTGTCACTTACAGCAAATGAGTCACGATTCCTTATAGACAAGGAGCATTGTCCCATATAAATGTATAAAATAAGACATTATAATAATAATATAAAATATATATATATATATATATATATATATATATATATATATATATATATATATATAGGTATATAATAACTAAAATTAATATAATATTAAATAGTGTAGCATTTTTAAATAAATAAATAGCATTAGTCTATATAATAAAATTCATAATAATCAATCTAGTGTATAATTACATTACAATGATACTGATAAATGATGGTATAGGTATGATTGATAGTAATAAACAGTTTAGTATAATTTTAAAATGTTAAAAATAATAATAACAATTACATAACAATAATACCAATAAATAAGTGTATAATTATGTATTGATAATAGTAACAAATAATGTAGCACAAAAATTCATGTTCATTTTGAATTACACTAATATACCATATGAAAGAAATGTGTCTTCAGTAGACGTTTGAAACTGGTGAGGTTGTCACAAGTCTTAATAAATTGTTCCACAGGAATGCAGCAGTGACAGCGAATGAGCCATCTCGGAACAAAAATATGTCACAAATTAGTAGCTCATAAGCCAATGGTCCACCCAATGAGGTGAATAAACAGGTGATGAGGCAAGTTGACCTCATTGCCTCAAAGAAATACATGTGTGGACAATATTCCTAAATTTATGTACTACCGAGTTGTGTATCAGATATACTGAATGCAATATCGTTACATAAAACATCTCAACTATTTTACTTTTAACATACCCACAATCTGCTTACTTACTTATTAATTGCATTTATCACACCAACTGCAGTGTCGCTTACATCCCATCACGGCCCACACAGCAACAGATTCAAATGCAGCAGTTGTTTCTATTAACTATCTTAAACTAAACCTGGTTCCCACGACTGTTTATTATCTGCTGTCATCAATGATGACATTACATGAAGCAAAAACATATATTGATATAAATGACCAGATTAACCATAAAAACAGAATTAAAATAAAACTTTTATGTTTCTTAATATTTCACCGCTAAATCAGAGGACAATGGCTAAGGGCGTGAATGGATGTCATGCGTTTGTAATGACGACATGCTTCATGACGATACTTCTACATTGTACATTTGATGAGTATCTGAATTATATATGTGTTGGCTACAAGCCATAAGAGAACGTGACCTTGTCACAGTCTAATTACATGTATCACTACACGTATTACTACCACACTATAAATGTAGTCCCATATAGCAGTGGGCCTCAACACATGGGAGAGGATGCACTTACAGTGACCCTAACTTAGCATGTTAATATACAGATGGTGTACGTATGGGTGCAAGCATGTGTACATACAAAACATTCATCACATTATTCACGTCCTCAGTGGCAAAAGATAAGAACTGGCCTAGTGGGTAACTTTTGTTTCATCTAAAACATTAGAAACCAAGTTGAGTTGCACATTGAGAATACAGGATGGGCCAACCTAAAACTCCATAAACAGTAACAAGTTATAACAGACAGATTGGTAATCCAGGAACTGTGCTGGAAATGTAATATTTTAAGAGTAAATTATTAAACGAGAGTGATCTAGCTTAAGAGGGAGAACTATTGTGAAAAAGGGAATTACAATAATCATCTAGCAATGTGCGCAGTTGCAATATGTTGCAGAAAGAGGCATCGATATATATTATGACCATAGCTGTGTACAGCTGTAATCACTATTAGCTGTTGGTAAACATTTATAGGACAAAATAGTGCTATAAATTAATGTTACTTATGATGGCAAATGTATTACTTATTTTCTAAGAAAAAATATGGATTTATTGTTAAAAAACACAGGTTTATGGTGTTGTATGCACAATTATCTTTTCTGTGTAGAATGGCAAAGTGAAGGCCCTTGATGGTCAGTGTTTGAGCATATTTCTGTTCAGGTTGTGCAGTGTCATGGTAACACAGGAAGTGTTGTAGACTTGTGTGTGTATCATGTAATGTGTTCCCTACTTACATTCAAAAGACAAAAACATTGTTATGAGCTGTGAGACTTTACCCATGTGATGTATATTACCATACCTGTGTAACTAGATGAAGATAAAATGAACAAATGGTTTAGATAAGATTGTATCTGTGAAACATGGTGTGAACATATGTCTAACATGAACTGTACCAACCAAACAGGCTATGATCGTAGCATTCTACTCAACACATGTGACACTCATTCACCTGCCCATGCAATATACAGGTTATGTGCTTGACTGACTTCACTTCATTTCAGTAGGACTGTTTTCATTTGCAACTTTAGCAATGCTACCTTACCAAAGCTTAGCTTCTGTCATCTCCTGTAACTATAATTAGTACAGTACATTTTTATGGCTAAACTGGGATACAACGTATTTTCACCCGAACCGATCAGACCGTTCACTGTTAGGTTAGTCACGTTGGGCTGTTGTCAGTTGGTTAATATATTCACATGTCCAATTGATATTGACACTAGTTAGTGTCAGTCTGACATAGACAAAAGATGTCATAATTTCATTGCTTTATATGACTGTGATGTCAAGCTGATTTCAAGACTTTGTTGAAGTCGTGATAAAAATGGTCTGATTAGGTCAGCTGTCCTCAATCGAGTTTAACGTCATCGGTGACAATTGGTGGGTTGTCTAGGCATATGGATCAGTTTGTATCAGTTTTGTCAAGTCTGGTTGGGTCTGGTCTAGTCTGGTCTGGTCTGGGTCGGGCAAAATACACAAGTGTATCCTGGTTAAGACCTATGCGACACTGTACCTGAAATGGGCCATATATCAGGCCCCTCTTTGGAGATGGTCACTTTCGCGCTTTTCTTACTAGAGACATCTTTGAATACAAGAAGACACAGTTGAGGCCGGTGAACAGGAGGAAGAATACACAGTTGAGGCCGGTGAACAGGAGGAAGAATACACAGTTGAGGCCGGTGAACAGGAGGAAGAACACACAGTTGAGGCCGGTGAACAGGAGGAAGAAGACACAGTTGAGGCCGGTGAACAGGAGGAAGAAGACACAGTTGAGGCCGGTGAACAGGAGGAAGAATACACAGTTGAGGCCGGTGAACAGGAGGAAGAACACACAGTTGAGGCCGGTGAACAGGAGGAAGAACACACAGTTGAGGCCGGTGAACAGGAGGAAGAACACACAGTTGAGGCCGGTGAACAGGAGGAAGAAGACACAGTTGAGGCCGGTGAACAGGAGGAAGAATACACAGTTGAGGCCGGTGAACAGGAGGAAGAATACACAGTTGAGGCCGGTGAACAGGAGGAAGAATACACAGTTGAGGCCGGTGAACAGGAGGAAGAATACACAGTTGAGGCTGGTGAACAGGAGGAAGAATACACAGTTGAGGCTGGTGAACAGGAGGAAGAACACACAGTTGAGGCTGGTGAGCAGGAGGAAGAAGACACAGTTGAGGCCGGTGAACAGGAGGAAGAACACACAGTTGAGGCCGGTGAGCAGGAGGAAGAAGACACAGTTGAGGCCGGTGAACAGGAGGAAGAACACACAGTTGAGGCTGGTGAACAGGAGGAAGAACACACAGTTGAGGCTGGTGAGCAGGAGGAAGAAGACACAGTTGAGGCCGGTGAACAGGAGGAAGAACACACAGTTGAGGCCGGTGAACAGGAGGAAGAACACACAGTTGAGGCCGGTGAGCAGGAGGAAGAACACACAGTTGAGGCCGGTGAACAGGAGGAATCACTGATGGGCTCACAATAAAGTGGAAGAGCAATCCAGGCATATTTGAAACTGACCTTTCTATAACATGACCAGTGATCTTAACAAATTCCACCAAGTGACCAAAGAAAGGCTGCCTGGAACATATGCTCTTGTCTCTTGTCTTAATTCTTGTTTCAGGAGATTATGTTTATGACAAAAACCTAACAGAAATTGTTTAACTTGTCCACTGTGTGCAGTAATGTTTGCGCTTAGGATATGACTCGTTCCACTAGCAATGTAATTCACATATTTAACCGTTATCAACATTGTTGGCAAAGGCATAGCTTGACGGAGGTCTTGTGCATAATTTTGGTTGTGACATAAGCAAACTGCAATGTACATACTGGATACATAAATTATCCATTCTGACATGGTGTGTGGTTAGGATAAAGATCATATAAGCTACTCTGAGGATGGGAGCACAGGAAGTAACATACATGTATACATTAAACAGCGTAATGTGTTTTATCCTCCAAGAGATGTACATCAACTGCTGGTTGACATGATATGAAGGCACCTGATGAGTTGCACACACAAATTATGTCAGGTTACGCAAAATATTGACCTTGTGGAAGCAAAACACTAATGCATTCAATGTTCCACATGCACTAAATTATGTAACATATATTATTAATTTATTAATACATTATTAGTGCAACTGAAACGACCAGAAACAGAGTTATTAAGCCATGTGGAAACAAAGCTGCACTGGTCTGATGCATCTGTTTGTTACATGATATCTCACCACAAGATATTTTGTCACTAAGCTATTTTTGTGACTTATATTATTAACATTCATTTGTGAGTTATATCGCTATTCTGTTTCCTTCGACTACACAATCCATTTGCTGTTTTAATAAGTTGTTCTACCTGCATCAAGGAACTATATACATACCACATGTAGCTAGGGCAGCTGTCAGCCATCACTTGTGGATAATACCCGCGTTATAACAACCATAACCATATATGTATAAAACAAAATATACCATTGAATGTTCTGCGTGATAGCTTTCTATAATAATAGTAATGATAATATAACATTCATTCATAATACATTTAAATTTAAGATCATTACATAATGTGTATATATGGACCCCATACAAGGAAACACGTGCATTTGAAATGTTCTTACATATTATGTTAAAGATTAGTAAAACGAATAATGAAGTCTGAGATACGTCACCTATAGTCACTCCAACTCCACAAGAGCTATTACAGATTGCTGTGAAACAGTTGGTATACCACTTGCAACAACGACATCCACAAATACATGACATGTGACGCTGAACTATTGCATGTTCCAATTTCAAACACTAACATGTTATACAAAACCATCAACCACAGTGATGTTAAGTTGTGGGAATTTTATAGTAAAAACAATGGATTGCAATTATGCCTTCACAACATTCAAATATCAATGGAAAGTTTTTTGTCATTAAACAATATCAGTGCCTTAGATAATTAAAATCATCATTGCAATCATAATGTGCACTTTCACAAGAACGGTATTATTGTGATTTATGCTATTGCCCCAGTTTTAGTCTACTTTTGTTCTTTAACAAACTGTCTTTTTCTTTTTGTGGTTACCTTGCACCATGACAAAAATAACAACACATGTATAATGCATGTATGGAAGGAAACATCCACCATTTGTGGTCTAACTATGGAAACTTTCATAATATGATCAAAACGTACACTTTGTACAATTTGAATGCTTCTATAGTGTTTATAATAAACCATCATCAACAGCAGCAGCAACAGTGTTCACCTCGTCACTAACAGAGGGAGCAATATTTTTCAATGAAATGAAATGAAACAATCATAAAAATATACCATTATTTGAAATTCAAGAAATCAGGGAGTGAAATACAGATTGGTAAGAGTACCACCAGTTGTTTGTAATTATTACCAAGGTCTCTAATGGTCACGTGGTTGATTTCCTGGTTAAGCATGGTTTACTTAACTGTGCTTCACCAGCAAACCCATCTCAATAAAGATTAATGAAAGGTGATGTTCAACAAATATGTTTTTCTCAATAATACAATACCTTAATTACTGTCCAAGGTCTTTAACAAACAAAATATTCTTTTTCTTACTCGCTTTGTAAGATACAATATATTTTGTTAATTGCAAAGAACTGCAAAAATGAGTTCCTAGTTCCTCCGAATTATAGTATAGATTCTAGTCTGTTGTAGGTTTTTCATACTCAGTATATACAATTAAAATAGCTAAAGCTGTTAGAATTGTACATAAAGCAAGAAAACTGTGCAGTAGGCCGTCCGTCCCCGGTGACACACAATTATGTACGGATGTATACAATTTAAACTTGTAACATTTAATGTTTTGTATTGAAGTGTGCAAAAGAGTGTATAACACATGTTTACTATCTTAATTAATCAAACTACAAAACAATGTAATATGTTAAATGATAATGACTCCATACGTGGTGCATAGACAAGGTTTTTTTCCGAGAAGGTACCCTGACATACTGTATCAGAGTTTCTATACTAAACCATCACTTTCACAATGCAAGTGACAGATTACATGCTGGTAAGATGCCAGTACAGTGGTGGACCCCATGCAGGTCAGACAGCTATGACACTATAATGCAAACGACAGACCACATGCTGGCAATATCCTAATGGAAATCATGGAACAATGCAGGCATGCTACTTGTGCAAATGATGGAATACATGTTGGTAATATCCTAATGGAAATCATGGAACAATGCAGGCATGATACTTATGCAAACGATGGAATTCGTGTTGGTAATATCCTAATGGAAATCATGGAACAATGCAGGCATGATACTTGTGCAAATGATGGAATACATGTTGGTAATATCCTAATGGAAATCATGGAACAATGCAGGCATGATACCTATGCAAATGATAGAATTCGTGTTGGTAATATCCTAATGGAAATCATGGAACAATGCAGGCATGATACTTATGCAAATGATGGACCACATGCTGGTAATATCCTAATGGAAATCATGGCACAATGCAGGCATGATACTTATGCAAATGATGGAATTCGTGTTGGTAATATCCTAATGGAAATCATGGAACAATGCAGGCATGATACTTATGCAAATGATGGAACACAAGCTGGTAATATCCTAATGGAAATCATGGAACGCATGCAGGCATGATACTTATGCAAATGATGGACCACATGCTGGTAATATCCTAATGAAAATCATGGAACAATGCAGGCATGATACTTATGCAAATGATGGAAACCCACAAGCTGGTAATATTTTGGTCATGGAACGCATGCATCTACGATACTTGTGCAAACGATAGACCACATGCTGATAACATCATAAAGAAAATGATGGATACGATGAAAGTATGATACTAATGCAAATAGTGAACCACATGCAGACTGATACAATTGTTAGACGGACACACATAAAATGGACCACATGGTAGCAAGACATATAAATGGACCACAAAAATGGACCATTTACACAAAATAACAGGTCACATGCTAGTGGCAGACCTAGTAACGGACCATGTGTCACCTAGACAGGATGACAACATGGCCCATTGGCATCCACTTACCATCATCAGCTGCATCCTCACTGCATTCAGAGTCTGTTAGTTGTAAGCGACAACAGCAGTTAGTAATCAACAGAAACACAAATCAAACAAGTTTAGTCACAGGAAATTGTGTCACAACTCAACCAATGCAGATGACAACTGGCCAGTCATTGAACAGAATTAATTAAATATATAGACAAACCATGCAATATATTGTTTGATTGTTGGCATTTTTTAAATGACAACCATGCGCCTAAATACTAGCCCTGATCACCACTAAACGGAATTAACTCAGTTTAGTTCAAAATTTCTCATATTATGTTGATATAAATATGAAACAGTGTGAATTAATATGTTAATATGCTATCAAACTTCCTTTAGTCAACCTTTTCTCCAAGCAAAAGGTGTAATTATGTGCAGTAAAACAGTGTAAAGCATCCAGTGAAACAGCAGTGTGAGTATATATTAATTATATATTATTTATTAAGCAGGTATGTTATTGTAGCACACAAACAAGAACATTGAATGCAAAACCATCTGGATGGATCCGAGTGGTTTGTCGTTTAATCTGAAACAGTAAGCTCAAAGATATGACAAGAGACATAACATACCTTTCCTTCCAATACGGCCGGTTCTCTTCGGGGATAGTTTCGCTTGGCTTTTTTTGTCCTTCTGTTTCACATTCTCATCCAACCACTCCTGGAAGATCAGCTTACAGTTACAACCAAGTTTGCAAATATTATGACTTCAGCGACAACATGCATTCAAGAATACAAAAAAGATTTTTTTATTTATGTTTGAACTCATAATAACGTATGATAAACAGGCAATAATGAGTAAATAAATGTTTTTGCAAATTATCAAACGTATACACGAATAAAATGGTTTTCATGTTAGAGCCAACAAAACTGTTCACACACAAACACATTCCTTGTTGTCTGGCACAAACTAAGAAAGAAAGAAGTTATTACCTTCGGCGTGAGTGCCTCCAGGAACTTCTTGTACAACTGGTATTCCTTCAGTGTGTCCTCGTACTTGGAGATCTCGCTGCGGATTGCCATCATTTGGGCATTGATCCGTTTGATCTCCCCGACCTTCTCTAGTTTCGCTTTTGTTTCTGCCTCAGCACTACATAACAAAGTTGCATAATGTAAACATGGAAACAGAACATCAGAATTAAACGTACTAGTTACAGAAATGCTACAGCTCTGTGAATTTTTCTAGCATATACAAAATTATGTGGGCATAAAATCAAATTAGCCATAGAAATTATATAGAATATTATAATTCTAAAGATATGTTTAATGCCACATACCTGGTAAATTTTTATATCATTTTACAGGAATCCCACCTATTTCTAAAGATTTACATCATGTACCTGCTTAGAAAAAATGGAAAAGCTAAAGTATCACTTGAAATAGTAACACACTGAAGATAATACAATGAGTACAACTGAAGGATAACCAGACACCATGAAAGGAGAGAGAGGGATGCTGACAGGGCACGAGGGAGAGTAACTAGACACGACAGCATGTCCAGAGGAACCAGAAGATCACTTCACACACACAACCAATTTTGCTACTCAAAGCAAATTCTGCTCTTAAAAAGATCTTGTACACTGAAACTGTGACCTCAATGACACGATACACCAGGACACATTATTACTGGGTAGTCTTGGAAATAATGTCCTCAATAACACAACTTAAAAAAAAAACTCCTGATTTTTAACAATGCATATTGTTTAATGTTTTTTCTCATGGGCTTAGAATTTTGGTGAAATTGATGCAGGAGGAAGAACAGCCATTGCTGTAGACTCACATCTTGATGGCCTCAACTGAGTTCTTGTCGTTCTCCTTCAGGAACTCATCAAACATGGCTGCATCCTCCTCAAGATACTGCTCCGCCAGCTCCAGCTTACGCTCCTCCGCCACGGCAATCTCCTCCAGCTTCCTCATCTCATCCCGCTTCACTCCCAGAGAGTACTGCAACACCACACAGCAACACTTCACTCACAGAGAGTACTGCAACATCCCACAGACAACACTTCACTCACAGAGAGTACTGCAACATCACACAGACAACACTTCACTCACATGGAGTAGTACAACATCACACAGACAACACTTCACTCACAGAGAGTACTGCAACATCACACAGACAACACTTCACTCACAGAGAGTACTGCAACATCACACAGACAACACTTCACTCACAGAGAGTACTGCAACATCACACAGACAACACTTCACTCACAGGGAGTACTGCAACATCACACAGACAACACTTCACTCACATGGAGTACTATAACATCATACAGACAACACTTCACTCACAGGGAGTACTACAACATCAACAGACAACACTTCACTCACAGAGAGTACTGCAACATCTACAGACAACACTTCACTCACAGGAGTACTACAACATCATACAGACAACACTTCACTCACAGGGAGTACTGCAACATCACACAGACAACACTTCATTTACAGAGAGAGAGTACTGCAACATCACACAGACAACACTTCACTCACAGAGAGTACTGCAACATCACACAGACAACACTTCATTTAGAGAGAGAGAGAGTACTGCAACATCATACAGACAACACTTCATTCCCAGAGAATACTGCAACATCATACAGACAACACTTCATTTAGAGAGAGAGAGAGTACTACAACATCATACAGACAACACTTCACTCACATGGAGTACTACAACATCATACAGACAACACTTCACTCACAGAGAGTACTGCAACATCATACAGACAACACTTCACTCACAGGAGTACTACAACATCATACAGACAACACTTCACTCACAGGGAGTACTGCAACATCATACAGACAACACTTCACTCACAGAGAGTACTGCAACATCACACAGACAACACTTCGGTCACAGAGAATACTGCAACATCACACAGACAACACTTCACTCACAGGGAGTACTGCTACATCACAGACAACACTTCATTCCCAGATAATACTGCAACATCCCACAGACAACACTTCACTCACAGAGAATACTGCAACATCACAAACAACACTTCACTCACAGAGAGTACTGCAACATCACACAGACAACACTTCACTCACAGAGAGCACTGCAACATCACACAGACAACACTTAACTCCCAGAGAGTACTGCAACTTCACAAAGACAACACTTCAGTCACAGAGAATACTGCAACATCACACAGACAACACTTCACTCCCAGAGAGTACTGCAACTTCACAAAGACAACACTTCAGTCACAGAGAATACTGCAACATCACACAGACAACACTTCACTCACAGAGAGTACTGCAACATCACACAGACAACACTTCATTCCCAGATAATACTGCAACATCCCACAGACAACACTTCACTCCCAGAGAGTACTGCAACTTCACAAAGACAACACTTCAGTCACAGAGAATACTGCAACATCACACAGACAACACTTCGGTCACAGAGAATACTGCAACATCACACAGACAACACTTCATCAGAGAGTACTGCAACTTCACAAAGACAACACTTCACTCACAGAGAGTACTGCAACATCACACAGACAACACTTCGGTCACAGAGAATACTGCAACATCACACAGACAACACTTCACTCACAGGGAGTACTGCTACATCACAGACAACACTTCATTCCCAGATAATACTGCAACATCACACAGACAACACTTCACTCACAGAGAATACTGCAACATCACACAGACAACACTTCACTCACAGGGAGTACTGCAACACCACAAACAACACTTCACTCACAGAGAGTACTGCAACATCACACAGACAACACTTCACTCCCAGAGAGTACTGCAACATCACAAGACAACACTTCACTCACAGAGAGTACTGCAACATCACACAGACAACACTTCACTCCCAGAGAGTACTGCAACATCACACAGACAACACTTCACTCACAGAGAGTACTGCAACATCACACAGACAACACTTCACTCACAGAGAGTACTGCAACATCACACAGACAACACTTCACTCACAGAGAGTACTGCAACATCACACAGACAACACTTCACTCACAGAGAGTACTGCAACATCACACAGACAACACTTCACTCACAGAGAGTACTGCAACATCACACAGACAACACTTCACTCACAGGAGAGTACTGCAACATCACACAGACAACACTTCACTCACAGAGAGTACTGCAACATCACACAGACAACACTTACACTCACAAGAGAGTACTGCAACATCATACAGACAACACTTCACTCACAGAGAGTACTGCAACATCACACAGACAACACTTCACTCACATGGAGTACTACAACATCACACAGACAACACTTCATCACAGGGAGTACTGCAACATCACACAGACAACACTTCACTCACAGGGAGTACTGCAACATCACACAGACAACACTTCACTCACAGAGAGTACTGTACAACATCACACAGACAACACTTCACTCACAGGAGTACTGCAACATCACACAGACAACACTTCACTCACAGGGAGTACTGCAACATCACACAGACAACACTTCACTCACAGGAGTACTGCAACATCACACAGACAACACTTCACTCACAGGGAGTACTACAACATCACACAGACAACACTTCACTCACAGGGAGTACTGCAACATCACACAGACAACACTTCACTCACAGAGAGTACTGCAACATCACACAGACAACACTTCACTCACAGGGAGTACTGCAACATCACACAGACAACACTTCACTCACAGGGAGTACTGCAACATCACACAGACAACACTTCACTCACAGGGAGTACTGCAACATCACACAGACAACACTTCACTCACAGAGAGAGAGAGTACTGCAACATCCCACAGACAACACTTCACTCACAGAGAATACTGCAACATCACACAGACAACACTTCACTCACAGGGAGTACTGCAACATCACACAGACAACACTTCACTCACAGGGAGTACTGCAACATCACACAGACAACACTTCACTCACAGAGAGAGGTACTGCAACATCACACAGACAACACTTCACTCACAGAGAGTACTGCAACATCACACAGACAACACTTCACTCACAGGGAGTACTGCAACATCACACAGACAACACTTCACTCACAGGAGTACTGCAACATCACACAGACAACACTTCACTCACAGGGAGTACTGCAACATCATACAGACAACACTTCACTCACAGGGAGTACTGCAACATCACACAGACAACACTTCACTCACAGGGAGTACTGCAACATCACACAGACAACACTTCACTCACAGGGAGTACTGCAACATCACACAGACAACACTTCACTCACAGGGAGTACTGCAACATCATACAGACAACACTTCACTCACAGGGAGTAGTACAACATCACACAGACAACACTTCATTGAAGTGAGATGGCTGTATCACTAAGACTAAGTTTGTGCTTTTTACGTTATATAATATAAATACGATGGACTGTTCTAAAGATGACCATAATTGTTTTATTACAGGGGTGGATGTATTATGCAGGTGATAGTAAGATTATGTCTAATAATAGAGTGAAACCTTTTTATTAAGGCAACTTTTTAGACTTGAGTAACTTCAAGTTTATCGACAAATTTGAAGCAAACCATAAAAAGTGGCTTTTTATCAATTGAGGTCATTTCGTGTCATATTTTCTAATAATGATCACCTCAGTGATGTACACGAAGAAGTTTGGATATTTCCTACACCAAATATAACACCACTGAAAATATTATGCCTTACCTGAACAAGAAACATCTCGCGTTTCTTTGCAATGTACCCAGCCAGTGACTCCTTTTCTACGTGTCGATCTGCAAGAAAACAAACAAATAAATATTTGTACAAAGAACATATCATCTCAGACCTTTCCATGGAACAACAAACCATATTATTTTATTAAAAACAAAGATAATACAAAAGCAAAAACAAAAAGGCACCTCCAATTTTCCCGTCTTTTTTATTATTGCTGTAAATTAGATAACTGGGTGTATAATTAACCAAAACCAAACATTGTGCACCCTGAAGCATACATGTCAATATTAATTGCATCCTTTGTAAAGCTGCTAGTATATCACTATGCAGTTCCTACATTTCCAAAGTTAGCATAATACCCGTAATATACAAATTTTTACAAATTGATTTCCAATAATTTTTTTGGAAAAGCTAAATGGGTCTAATATAATACAATAACATACAGTTGTATAAAAATGTTATGTAAATGTTATGATTTTTATCATAATTTGTTTATAAACCACATCCAGTTAAGATACAGGAAGAAAGCAAAAAATGGCTCAGTGCTACACTCCATAGCACGAGGCCAATCACATCTTTACAATTTAGGAGGACACACAGCATATGGTCTGGAATGTGAGTCCTACAGAGCAAAATGTGCACTGAATGTTTTCTGCAAAATCCCTGTTTCCATGGTAACAAAACAAAATGTCTGCCAATTTGAAAACTAAGGACGCTAACCATAAATGGCAAAAAAGCCTTTCACTTTGAAAGTGACCAAAATGTTATTTTAATTTAAACATGACAAGGATGTATTAACATAGGTGTGTCACCTTTTGTGACGGCGAGTGTGAACTGGGGGTCGTCTCTGACGGCGACCGTGTGACTATCATCCTCATCTGACCTCTCCTCTTCCTCCTCTGACTCCGACTCCATAGGGTGGATCATTCCCGTCGTCTTCGCGTTCATCCGCGTCAAATATGTTGTCTTCTCATGCACCTTCAATGCCCTCTGTCTCTTCCTCTCCTGTGAAAGTGCTTTCCGGATTAACAGCCATTAACAAAACTTTATGTAGAATATTTGTTTGGATTCTGTAGATAATTTTTTTTAAATATTTCTGAAAACTCCACAATAAAATTGATCTTGTTACAAATTCACAGCATAGAATTCAACAGATTTTCAAGGATAATTTTTTAAAGAAAATCTACACAATTATTATGGTTACTTCAGTTTCTAAAAATTTCTATACAAGTCTTGTATAGCTGTATAATTTGTTTTATGGAAAAAAAAACATTCCTATTATTTATTCAGAGATATCCAATCAAAGGCACCATTATTTCATCTGAGGCACAGAGGATTTTAGTGAGACTCAAGTGAGTGAAGTTGGAGGATATTATAAGTGTTCTTGGGAGGTTTTGGGGCACCATAGTACCCATTGTTCACCACTTACATGAATGTCAGTTTGACTGCATAATGCTATGTCACATGACTGCAGTGATAATTTACATTAAGCTGAGTTTATTTAGCTTTCTCATCAAGCTCAAAATTAGTTTACTGATCAATACCACTATACTTGACAAAGTGTACTTACAAACTTCTTTCTTTGTCTTTCCTTATCCCGCAGCATGAAGATGTCATTGTCTGGTGGCATCCTGAATGGGTTGTGCTTTGCAACTTCCATCTCTGAAATAAAATGACTACGTTAACAAACTTATACAGCCATTAATAAATCAGTTCTTTTTACTAACGGCAGGCATTTTGGATGGGCTCAATCAAAGTTAATTTATTTCTCCTTCAAGAACTCATCAAACATGGCATAATTTTTTTTAATTTTATTAGATAGTTTATATTATATTATGTCAGCTAGCCTCCATGCTATTCCCATTTTGAATTAGAATTGACAATTAATACACATGCAAGAAAACCACAGTGTACCTGAAAGCATATATTATATTCTTTTCCTTGGAATATACCATATCCCAGGTGCATCCATTTATCAGCTGCTCATAAAAGACACTTGCGCTAAGAGAAAACAAAACAAATAGAAATTACCTGAAAAGTCTGATTTGTCACTGATGCCATTTGTGTTAACGGAATTAGGAAATGTCACCTTTTCTGATTGCCGGGAATTGTGTGCTGAAACAAAGTAAGCATCTTAATGTAAAAGGCAGGACATTTTATACAAATATCTTTCTAGTTATGTCCAAATATTAACTTCTAACATATATGACATCACCACAATCAACAACTGCAGTAATTCCCTCAAATCTTAATGTTATAATAAGTATAATCTACTTAAATTTATTAAAACAAATAAAAGGTAACAAAAAACAAACATTGTAAGAAATATAGTTTATATAGTGTTGTCATATAACCCACCCTCCTCAACAGCTATTTACAAGCATTGAGATGCTTGCTAAACTCCCTCTATGATCTTACCAAAAAAATATTATACCTGTCTATCAGTAAGCACAAATATCATAGTGTAGTTCACATCAAAGAATATCACTGTGTCAGTTTTCAATGCAATTACAAATCATCATTATACCAATTGGCTATACATATTTAATAGTATAATGTGCTAATCATATTGGAAATATTGAATAAATTATTTAACTCTCAAGAAACTTTTTTCTGTTTTTCCAAATATTTTGGCTGCATGTCACCGCTTTCACCAGTGGACTGATTTTATGGTCGTGTCATGTGACATGACTGTAAAATCAGTTTGCTGAAGGAGGCTTGTTGTGAGATACAGCGAAAATATATGGAAACACAGAAAAATGTTTCTTGAGAGGTAAATAAGTGAAAAAATAACAAAACAAAACACTTTAATCCTGCAAAATATTTGGTGTGAGGTTAAACAGGAAGCCATGATTTATTCACTGAGCATTTAATTATGCTGAAAATGGTTCAATCATTAGATCATCCTATGGACTACAGTACTTGCTTGAATTTATTAAAATTTAGGTGAAGCATTAAATGCTTATGTTTACTGCATTTGTTTACTTCCTGACTTGCCTCCTGACAGATCAGACGGAGGAATGGAAACCTTCCCGGAATTCACACCCTCCAGTACTGTGCTCATTTTAGTAGTCTACAAATGAAAAACAGTCTTCATACATTCAAAATTTAAATCTTTAAAAAATGTATACATGCATGTACATGAACACATACACAATTGCATGTCCAATGTGCATGCATGCTGCACACATGCAGCATGCATGACCACACATACTCCTATCGACTAGATATCACACTACATAAGTATATACTTTTGTATATTCACATAAAAAAAATTATGTATGCAGAAATATGGCAAAATAGCATAAGTATATACCTAAATGTGCTTGCAACTAACAATTGTTTATGCTAACCATTACACAAAGGCTAAAATATAAACTTTATCCTAACAAAAGAGAAATATATAAATATTAGCAAATGTTTTGCATAACAAATATGAAGGGTTTGAGGGCAAAACGCGATTTATCAATTGTTTATATTTTGAGATAAATGCATGTTTGTGTTTCGCTCTCAGAGGGTAGTCGTACACATTTGCATCATACTGAAATATCTTAATAACATAAAATCAAAGAGATTGGTAAAAAATTGCAAATCTTGTTTTGCCTTTTTTAATGAAAAATCGCACACAAGATTACATTTATTATCAAAATACGGTATATCAATGTCATTTTATTTCAAAACGTGATATATCCACGTCATTTTGTACAAAATGACACAAACTGGCACTAAGTTGTACACAAGTTATCTTTATATATAAAACAACATTTCTTACAAATTTATATAGTGTAAAAATATTAATTAGAATGTAGAGCGGAGGTCATAACATTGTAATCACAATATAAACAGACTAGTCAGGTAATTCTGAGTCTGATATTTTGTAGTGCAAAACCCCCACTGGAGCATCACGCACTATAGTATGGTTGGTCGATTTCAGGATGGCTGGCTTCATGTTATCTGGAAGTGGAATAAGGGTGTTTGTGCTTGGGAATATTGGGATTTAGGTGGAGTGGATGGGAAAAGTATAAGTCAGTGTTCGGGAGGGTGGGGGTGTTACGTAGGGGCGGGGTGGTGGTGTGTTAGGTCAAGGTTGTTAATAAAACCCTGCTGAATGCTGGAAACAACTAGAACTGGAACTAGCTATAACACATATACAAACATAGATATGACAGGTGCTTATCTATGTACGACTCCTTCGCGATCGGCATATTCTCACCTTGCTGAATGCGGCTCGTCAAAAGAGTCGATGAACAGTTTATCGTTTCTGGTAGAAGTTGATTGTTGACAAGAGAACGTGAACGGTGAAGAAGTGTGACTATGGAGAAAGGTTTACAAAACTGGCCTTGCATGTACGACAACTCGTAAAGTAGTTTTCTTTAACACATTAAGCTTTATCTATAATCGTCGTTTGCCAAAAAATAGGCACTGATCATTTCAAGCGGTGATTACCGTTGTATAATTCGAACCAGCGGCACGATTGAGTAACTAAACAGGAAGTGTACGGATAAAGCCATGACAACAACAAACTGATGGTCCGAATCGTTCTTTGAAAGGTGATTGGTTTATATTAACAAGCGTCTACATGATGGTAAAAAGATACCTATATTATTATGATTACTTATAGGATAGTATTGTAATTATTATTTAATGATTTTAGTGGCGTTTTATAATGATCCGAATAATGAGTAGTGTTTGAGAACAATAACTTCGATCCGCGAATTTTTTTCGATATGATTCCACCGTTTCCGCGATGTGGCGCCACCGCGTCCAGAAGGCCACTCGGACCACTCCGAAACACGACTTGAACTGGTTTGACCACGAATCTTCTGCCTTTTTGACAAATTCTGAAACATGTAGAAACCGCCATGTACGAACGGTCAGAAATCGTTTCTGCAAATAAGGCAAAAACCGATTTGATAATTCCACGAACCATCTTTGGTTCATGGCTTATAACAGGTGAGCCTCTGACACAGTCCCAGAGCAGAGCCAGAGCAGAGCAGAGCAGTGCCAGAGGGGCCACTGCTCTGGGACTGTACTAGTGTAATAATAATAATGGTTTAATTTCAATCAGGGCAATCATAGATATTGAAATGGGTACATAAAACATGCAAACTAAATTTGCTAAAAATATATTGAAATAATATATAATTTAAGACATTAGCATAATAATAATAATATAATAATAACTTTAATGTCCAATCATAGAGTGGAAATACATTTTGCACTTTGTAGGTTGCATAAAAACATAATATTTAAGTCACATAGTAATGCATGTATACAGTAAAATCAAGCATGTAAATATGTAAACAGGAGCTAAAAATATATATATAATGTATATTTGAATAAATAAATATGCTAAAACAATATGACAATATTATAATAAGATGAATTAAGATGATAAAACAACATTGCATTTGGCAGCGGTAGAGACTGTGATAGGTCAACGATTAATTTTATTGTTGCTGATTCAGATACTTGATGGTCCGGAGGCCGGAATGAAGGATTTAAGGGCTCACTCGGTTTTTACTGTTGGCATTCTGTACCTCCTTCCAGAGGGGAGAAGGTTGTAATGGTCGTGTAAGAAGTGGGTGGGGTCAGATAAGATTTTGGTTGTCATTTGCAGTGTTCTTGACTTGTACAATTGCTCCAGACTGGTATCGGGTGTACAGCACATAGCGATTTTGCAAGAAATTGTGTATATTTTGTATAGTAACTAGAGTTTTCTCTGCTTTTGACTGAGAGATTTCCCCACCAGCAAACAAGAGGAACATCATAACACTTTTTACAAATGAATCATGGAATACAAATAAAATGTTTCTGTCTATGTGAAAATATTAATTATAATGTAGAAAATATACAATATGTATCTGTAAAACTAATTAAAATAATTTAAGACATTAAAAGATATTTTCTGTGATTATTTGACTAAAGTTATGAACAAAAAGTTTAAAACATTAAAATAAATAGATATAAAAATTATTTAAATAATATATTTATAAACATATATCCATATCAGCGTAAGTTTGTTAGGAGTCACTGTGAGTTCTTTTGATTGAACAGACAGCAGTTAATGTCTGGTAGTAGTCCAGACAACTCATTAGTCGGTGACTGTTAGTCAGAGTCTAGACGTGGTAATCGTGCCAGATTCGTAGGCAACTCTAAGTAATCGTAATAATCGATTACAGCCAAATAATCTTGAATGACGTAATTGTACTTGAGTACATTACAAAAGTAATTGTAGCCTGTTGTTCTCCATTCTCCTCCCGTTCTTTCCAGATCTCTCTTAACCCAGTCCTCCCGTTTCATTCTCAGTCTTCCTCACCTCCCGTTTCCCGCCACTTTCTGGGCACCTGCTCTCTCTGTCAATTTTTTTTATCTCCCATTCTTTCCACATGTCTGGCCCAATTCAGCCTACTCCTCACCAGTTTCTTCTTAAAACTTTCCTTCACTCCAACCTTCACTCTCAGTTCCTCCAGACTTGTCTTGAATGCAGGACAAAACCCCAACTGCTTATTGCAAATGTGGACAAAACCCCAACTTCCAGGATGTCAGTGGTCTAAAGGTGAGAGTAAGGTTGAGTTGCATTATTGAACACAAATGAAAGCAGTTAACTCTTTCTTGCAAGTATTAGCTCAAAGGTATACACATTCTACTTTGATACCATCAAGTCCTTTAATCACATGTTATTCTAAGCTGTACAAAAATTTAGTATTTCAGTGAGAAATAAAATAATCAAAAAGTTTACTAATAAAGCCAATTTGTTCAGCAGAATAAAGTAGGTTTTTTCAAGCAGAGGCTTATAAGTGACGCTGGTATTGTTTATATACATAAAAAATGTATGAGACAACAACACATTCTAGATAGACTAGCAACTTGTTTGCAACAACCTCAGTGTGAAATTGCAGTGTGTATATGCATGCATGAATGTATGTGAAAAAATTATATAGGCATATACAAATGCATGCATGCATGTATGTATGCCACCAGAGCCGTAATGTAATGGAGTACATTTACTTCAAAAATAAAAACAAGTTAGAATGTACCTGTTGTATGTATTAGGTGTACGCCACTAACCATGCATCTTAATATTTTATGCAGTTTTAACAAAACCTAAACAGATTTCATCCATAATGTATCTTGATAGGCTGAATGTCTAAGAGGCTTTGTAAAATAAAAAAATTCCAATAAAGCAAGCAAATTGGAGGGTACATTTAGAATAAACAAAATGGGTTTACTACTTCACAGTAAACACAAAACATGGACAGATTCATTTTTTTATACATTTTAGCTGCGCCTGTAAATGTGTGGTTTTTGATATAACAAACCTGTTGTGTAATTGTTGTAACCATCTTTTCAAAAGAAATTTGGATCCTCTCTGTGTATACGCCCTGTAATTATTTAGACACTCCATTAGAAACTCCACCACTGAAAGACGATCGTCTCACCTTAATATTCTAATTTATTAGTGGTGAGTGGGTGGCATTGATCTTATAATTTTTTTTATGGATTATTGGATTTCTTAAAATATATTTATAAAGTCCTTAACACATTCCATCAATTGTTTTATGCAAACTAACTGTTAGAAAGTTGTCTTGCGTGAAATACTTACAAAAGTAGACCAGGAAAATTATAGACCTTGTGAAAGGTACCTATGTAAAAAATACAACTATTGTATCTGCACTGTAAAACTTTCTATGGCCAGAACGTGTCCTTGAAATAAGTGCGAGATCATTATAGTGTATTTTAATAGACAGAGAATGCAAGATTTCAATTTAATATAATTTTTTCTATAGCATGAATTATGTGGTAATGAGTATTATCAAGAACTCATTCTGACTATAAATGGTTTAAGTCTATAAGCTGTGTGACACTTCTACACAAACCTTCCCAATCGTATGATCAGAGCCGTTTTCTTGATGAAGTCACATGTAAAGTGCTGTGAATGCTATGGATATATGTGCTATGTGAAATAAATATTATTGTTGATGATTTTAATCAAACTGCCCAACTTTATTAAACTGTTTTATTTGTACTAGCAGTCTTAATGACCAATATAAAACCCCAGTGATAGCCAAACAGATGTTAACACTTAGGTAAAACACTCCTCACCACCCACACATAAAGCTTAATTGCAATTAAGTACCTGATCTGCATTGGTTCTTACATGAAGCTGAGCACAGTTGATTGCTAGATTACAGTTTAGGCCTACATCAGAAGAGTAGTTCTAATTATGTTGTCATATTCACTAATTAAGTGCCATAGGCTTCAATTACAGTTGTACCCGATTGCCTTCTGTGTTGTATTTTTCTTCTGTGAGCAGATCAGGCGAATTCGAGTAGGAATTATTATTACTCAGGCAACAATATGAAATTCTAGGTATGGCATTTTGTGGTTATATATAAAAATGCATTGATCATAGTGTACTTCTTATAATCACATACCTAGATGGTAAACTGTTTAGAATGTTTATAACTTTATAAGAGTTAAAATTATGAATTTATACTTTTTATAGTAATTAGTTAACACCAAAATATGAAATAACATATCAAACACATGCCACAGTACTACTACTCTTGAATATATATGTTAACTTATTTAGTTGACCATGTTTGCTTTGCTGTCCCCCAAAGACAGCATTTCCTGATACCACTGAATTCATCAACCGGTCTGCCTCTGAGTAGCATACAAACTAAATTCTAAATACAACAAAATAACTAACTACATTTGTATTCTAGTGTAATACATTGTCAAATCATGGCTGATAACAGTACTAATCTAGAGTTGTAATTAATATTTTTCTTGGTTGAGTTAGGGGAATGATTCAAAATCCAACACCACAGCGAACCTTCCAATTAAAAATGTGGACTGAAATTTCACTTTCAATTCATACAGAAAGAAATTGTTGTTGACAAAATTATGTGCACTAAAAATTTACCGTTCTAAAGTAATGGTCACCTTTTTCTTGCAATCAACTTCTCAAGCCAGGGATAATGATGACATGTTATTCTAAAGCAATACATTTGCTGAATCGATTGGTAGACTTCGTTCAATGTGCTCTCTTGATTGTGAACCAGGCTGTACCCAGCACCCGTGTCAAACTTCAAAGAACATTCCAGGAACTTCTGATTAGCTCTGTATGTCAATGTTTTATTGGTGTTTTGTTATTCAGCTGGCTGTTTTGTCAACAATTTAAGATTTTCTGGATCAGCATTCAAGTTGTGAACAAAGCCTCGTGCTTGTTACTTTGGTAGGAGTATACTGCTGTCAACGTAATGAACATATATTCTATTTTGATATTAATAACATTATATTAATAAATGAGGTACACAGTAGGTTGTATGAGTCATGTAAGAACAAAGTGTATTGCATGTGTTGTTTCAAAGTGTACAGTTTGTGTTCCTATTATGGTAAGGCTGCCATAAGGTTTTCCCACCAGTAACAGGGCTATCTCAGAGTTGAGTGGGGGGTCAAATAGCATTTTTTGTTATTATTTTCGTGGTATCAGTGTCATCAGGGATGAGTTGACCATGATTTAATTTTCCATTGTCGTTTTTCTTCCTCTCACTTTATTTTTATAACGTTCTCTGTCAGCAGTCTCCAATTCCTTCTATCTATTATTTTTCCCATTCTACTCCCACTCTTTCTTTCACTCCAACCTCCACTTTTATGAGTAAGTAACTACATGTTGGTATTTACCATGGTCTTTGTCAGTAAGTTTGGGAGAGTAGCGTGCAGAATTTGGTGGCCGGGAATAGGCTGATGTTATGTAGGAGCTTTTGGGTTCGTGTCTTTTTAATAATGTGTCGTTTCACTCTTAATTTCAAACTTTGACGCCTTCTGTGAATGGTTATGCTTAACTGCCAGCTACATTGGCCAGTGAACTTGGTTGTCATGTCGGTATTTCATTTGAATTTTGTATATATTATATATATATATATATATATATATATATATATATATATATATATATATATATATATTATACAGACTGATTGTCGGTTGGCCCCCTCCTATGCAAAAACCTGGCTACGCCACTGCCTATCCGAGACATGATACTGAATCTTCTCTTTCAGATGAACCGAACATCATTAAACTTTTATTGATCATTGAAAACTGGCGGATTCACGTGTTCGCAGAGACTGACTTCCTCGCTGTCAGCGGCCGGGCTAATATCCTCAAGTCGACGACAGCAATAATACTAGGCGGCATCACCTATGTCTCCAGCGAACTGGGGGAGCGCTGCAGACATGGCGGCTATCAGAACGCACCGCTGAAGCTGACGCTGACACTGGAAGGGTTCAGCAAGTCGTGTCTGCTGCTAAATACGGATTTTATCGATACGTTTGACGATAAGGTGCTGGGGTCGACGTTGAGTCGACTGGTGCTCACTGACAAAGCGACACGGAGGTCGGTGCGGGTGCCGCGCTGGTTCCGCGATGCCTTCTCCAAGCACCTCTCCGGCAACGTGCTGATGCCCGTCTACGCTGTGCAGCCGCTGCCACGCGTGACGTTCAGCCACGCGTATCGGGTGCGCGAGCACGACATCGACATGTTCCACCACGTCAACAACAAGATCTACTTGCGGGAGTGTCTGCGGCGCGTGGATGAGGCACCGCTCGTCGGTCCCCTCGCTGCCTTGCGCGACGCTCACCGAGACGACTGGGCACAGAGGATCACGTCCGCCGAGACATTCCACTCCCGCGAGTGCTTCGCCGGCGACGACCTCGTGATTCACGGCTGGCAGCAGCACCCAGACCTAGTACAGTTCCAGATACGACGGCAAGATGTCCCCGTCTATCACTGTAACCTTCGTTTCTCGGTTGACGCAATGCCTCAGGCAAAACTGTGATTTTTTTGAAGTGATTTTTATTAAAAGATAAATATACATTTCTGTTTCGATTAAATGCTCAATTTCATTCGCCTATTTTCCAAAAGCTTAATAATAATAATGATTTTTTTCATGCGCCAAATATCATCGAAGATTAAGGATTAAGCAATCTCGTAATCGTAAACACTGCAAGAGTCGTTGACATATGGTGAAAGTGCTAGGAAGCTAAGGAGTACTAAAGAGATAAGGTTTTAGACGCCGGCGACGATATTTCCTTCTAATTTGACACTGACAGGAAGCGAATTTCACACAATTGGAAGCGGCCACCGAAAAAGCTCGGGTTCCAGCTTTTATTTTCACTATAATGTACAAATCTCAAAAATAATGCGATAGTGCCCAATGGTCGTTTTATATTGTTTTTTTTAGTTATTGCCATGTCTATGAAAATGAACTATCATTTCAATAAAGTTGCACGATGTACGTGACTTATTGACCAACCACCAGAAGATTGTTGTAAATTACGAGGATTATAAGACGTTTCAGTACGAGTAAATTCTCTCGGCGGAAGCTCGTTCTGTGCATCGACTACACTGACACGCTTGCAATCTTGCTTTAATAAAATGTTCTGTTCCATTATTTTAATATATATCCTTGTACAACAGACTGCTTAAAGTAGAAAGTCTAGCGCGTCGACTGACGCAGCATTTGTTGTCTCGTTTTTATTTTTAATGGTGTAACGGTACCTGGGACTGCTAGATAGGGTGGTATCTATGGGCGAGTCACCCACTAAACCAACGAGTTTTTCATTCTCAATACATATCCTAGTGTGGCAAATAATGATTGTCATGTTGACTCAATTATACACCTTTTATTTACCGGTAATTTTACCAACCATATTCACATGAACATGTTTTAGTTCATCTCTTAGCCACTGATAGTACGCGTCTTTTTTATCACTGATATACACAACATACACTGAGCTTTATGTATTATATCATGCCATTCTACGTGTTGTGGCTATCGATTTTATTAAACATTAATTATATTCTTCGCCGTGTCTTTTATATGTGAATATATGTATGAATATGTAATATCTAATGTTTCTTCGCCGGCAACGGAGACTGAATAAATAATAATAATAAGCCACTGCCACAGTTCGAGTATGCTTACGCCGTTTACTGTAACACTAGAAAAAAGCGATATACCAAATATATTTTACTACGACACTAGAATAAAACGATATACCAAATATATATTTAAGAATATTCAGCAATGAGTTCATTCAATATGTATATAATTGTGTATCTAACAGGATATATTTACCTGGATGGGCAAAATGGGGAGTTATCCCCTACAATCTCTATTACTGAGTGTACACAAATACACCCCTAGTTGTAGTCTTGATACAACGGTGGTTAATCAGCGCATATCAGTTCATTGTGTTTACACGGTCGTGGAAAAAGGAAAATGTCTACACCTTGGGCGTGTTCTTTGTGATTACTTATTGGATGAGGCGGAGCTTTGAGCCAAAATTAAACCATTGTCTGCTGAAGCTAAGAATCCATAATGAAGACGGACATGAAAGTCGAATGGAGAATACCTCTGTAGTGACGTTGCGACTGGGAATTTCCTAACCGATTCCTGCGCTGATACGATTTGGTTTGCAAGTTTGTTATTGCTTGCATTGATTCCTACATGACATTGAACAGTTTGCATGTGTAGCACTAGCCATATGTTCGTAACTGCTACTAAATTATTTCGTGTAAATGCGACTGAAAATCTGCTGAATCCCGTTACACAGAACATTGCTATTGGCGACATTACTGTATGTCTGACGCACGGCAATAGTGGTTCTTTTTATTATAATATACTATTTATTATTTTACTGCATATAGTCAAGTTGTCTGAAAAAAACCCACATTATTATGTGTTTGAATCAAATAAAGTACAGTTCACTTCGATATAATGCCGTGTGATAAACACGGATATTTTATTTCTATATAATTATTATATTAAGCATTTCACAGTTCACGAAGCGGCGTCATGTTGCAAAGTGAAATGCTTCTGCTTGTCTTATTATACTTCAAGCGTTCATGTCGTGACCTCGGAGCCAGTATCACAAGCACGTACATCGAGATGCGAATGACACCGGATGTCTCCAACATACCAAACATTGCTGTTTACAAAGCCATTGTCTCGTCACTGTGCGTTGATTTTACTTCTCGGGAATGTTCCTAAAAGACTGGCCAATGTCTACCAAGCCATGCAGCAAGATGCCAGCAATTGTCCTGTCGGAACAGTCCAGTGTTAGCATCGTGATGCAACGTTCAGGACGTGCGATGCCTTTCTTCCCACTGCGCACAACCGGACTATAATATATCACATATATTGCTATGTTTGTCTTTATCCGTTAACTTATGCATCTTAGTCTTCTTGTCCGGAAACGTCATGCAGTTGTCTTCGGGAAGTTTCGTCATCAACGGCTGTACAGAGGTCGTGGATGCAGGCACCGGGGGTGAGGGCGTGGGGACGGCGCTGTTCAACGACATCATGCCCTCGATGGTCGCCACACTGGAGAAGTTCGTGGTGGAGTTGAAGTCTTCGCTAAGGGGGATGCTCTTGGTAGCATTGCCGATGAGAAAGTACGTGTGCATCGAGCCCTTTCCCTTCACAATGATCTGTCCCCGGTCAACGAAGCGGTAGTCGTGTGTCTGCAGGGCCCTGCAAACAAAACATTGACGTGTACACATCTTGCATCAATTCGCACATGTATGTTCTGTCGACCATGCGCTCCGGTCTGTTGTCTGGTCGCTTGGTCAACCCATCTAACTGCTTGTTCTCTGTTGGTCTGTCAGTCGACATAAAGACACACACACACACACACACACACACACACACACACACACACACACACACACACACACACACACACACACACACACACACACACACACACACACACACACACACACACACACACACACACACACACACACACACACACACACACACACACCACACACACACACACACACACACACACACACACACACACACACACACACACAACACACACACACACACACACACACACACACACACACACACACACACACACACACACAAACACACACACACACACACACACACAACACACACACAAACACACGACACACACACACACACACACACAGCACACACACACACACACACACACACACACACACACGACACACACACGACACACACACACAACACAACACACACACACACACACACGACACACACACACACACACACACACACACACAGACACACACACACACACACACACACACACACACACACACGCGGTAAGACTGACACGACGAGCGGAGCGACATTAATCTATTTTCTCTGCGCAGAAGCTCCGGCTTAATCACCTGTAAGTCGTTTCGCTGCAGTGAATGCAAGCTGGAATTCCGTTGCTCTCCATACGGCTCGCCGTGTTGACGGTGTCTCCGAAGAGACAGTACCGAGGCATCTTCTGGCCCACGACTCCCGCCACCACAGACCCCGTGTGTATGCCAATGCGAATCTGCGGGACACATCCGTGCAATCAAGTTCACTGTAAGGAACATTTCGAAACAATGACAAAGCCACAAGAAGCGCACGGATGAATACAGATGAATACCACACCTATACGAACGCCGAAAATGAAGCGCGAGCCACGCTAGATCATATACGTTGTAAGTAAAATGTCACAAGCTTTGAATGGCGGAGAAGTGTGCCCAGTTTCTTCTTCGTCCATATACAATGGTATATGTTGTTGTAAATAACAGCGATGATATAACCCCTCCTTGTCAAATTTATATACGTATTAAACGAGCGGTTTCTTAATAGAGAAGCTAAGATGTATTATAGAACTATAAACGAGACAAACACTTGCCTTGAGTGGTTCTCCAGTGGCCGGAGACAAAACTTCTCTAGCTTTGAACATCATGTCTATCGCCATGTTGGCAACCGATGACGCATGCGTATCGTTTATTTCCGGTACACCGCCGACCACCATGTAGGCATCTCCGATCGTTTCAACCTGGACGTCACAAAGGTGTGATTTAAATATAACGCCGTGACATTAACAATAAGGTCATTTTAATTGCTGCATGATATATGAGACTATGCTCACTTTCTGGAGCTTCCGGGCCAAACGAAAAAGAAAAGAGAGAACGTAAGTAAAATATATTAACTGATCATGTTGGAGCGCTGGTTGGCGACCTACCTTGTAGACGTCGTGCAGGGTGGTGAGTTTGTCGAAGCGACTGTACATCTCGTCCAACATACTCACGATGTCTGTCGGCTGCACTGCGGCAGCGATGTTCGTGAATGTGACAATGTCACTGAATAAGATCGTCACCTGCCTGAACTTCTCTGCACGAAACGAGAACAAAACAGACATGTACATTTGTTCTTAGTTTGTGGTATGTCTGGGCGATGTTGTAATTATTGCCACAGGTAATAACACATCTGCGAAAGGAGATGATTAAATGTCACTTTTTTGATTTACGGATGAATAATAAACGTGCTTGGAATGACGCCACGTTTCATTGGGCACTGAAATAAATCAATTTGAGGCACTTGTAGTTTAATTCTGGTTTATGACAGCGTGTTGGATATTGCTGCATTATTATAGATGAAAGCTTTCATGGTGTGTGAAATTTATTTAACATCCACGTATGACGTAAACACAGCGGTGTGGAGTAATCTATTATACAACGGACCACAACCTGAATTTTGAAATGAGGCTAAATCAGGGTGATTGTAATTTAGTTGGTGCTTCGTTAAGGCTGTTTTAATTTTATGTTGTCATTAACCAGATTCGACGTTTTAAAGATCATGTTTTATCATTAGCATCTGCCATAATGATGCCCTTAATTCAGACAAACTTAATGAACATAAACCCTGTCCATAAAGAAGGCCATACCCATATTGCCACTTTAGGTTCACGGAATGTTCTCCGTGGGGGCGGAAGCACGCACCTGCTTGTACTTTCTTGCCGTCTCTCAGTTGCATCGCTATCTTTGGTGGCAGCATCTGACTGAGCAGCATCTCCGTCTTCGCCTTCTCTCGCTCCAGAGCGCTTGACGTCCGCTTCAGTTCTGCCATCGTCTGGTCGAGCTTCTTCCTGCCAACCGACGCGCTGGTCAACGCTACGTATCACCCAGTACATTACGTCAGCGGGGTCGCCATGAGCCTCACGCAAATTTTGAATTTCCAAACAGAATTGCTATCTGAACATTTTCGATGCGCCTGACAGGAACAATTGTTAATTTGTCACGGTCTGATGGTTAGGGTCAATGACGAATTAGACACTAGTTCACGTCACTGCTAAGACACGCGTCGAAATATTACATGTGACACTCCGAATTAAAAATTCGCGGTTGCCTTGGCCAACGTATGTATAATGGGTAATCCAGGTGCATGAATGTGCGTAAACTGCACATTCAAGCGTTTAGTTGCGAGTGTATATTTTACTAATCATTATTTTTATTAATGCTTAAGATTTATATGCCGTATAGGCCTATATACAAATCGTGAATCTCCATAATATTTTCAACGGTATTCTTCGTGGTTTTCAATATATTTCGTTTTCTATAGGTCCATTACAACTTTCTCGATGATGTTTGTATTCAACATTGCCACTTACGCTATGTCGATCTCTGCAATGCGCTGTTGGTTTAGCAGAACCAACTCCCTAGTGACGTCATACACGGGGATGTCTGAGAGGTAGAGACCACGTTCCTGCGCCACAAGTATAGACATCGTAGGTTTGTTTGATATAATATAGCAGTATCAATAATACAGACGAAGCACACAAATGTTGTTGTTATTGTAAACATCACTAACGTTCAATTGGGCTAGCCAGAACACGGGGATGTGTGTAAGTACGTAGGTGGGAGTGAGCGTGCGTGCGTGCGTGCGTGCGTAAGCGATTGCGTGCGTGAGTGCAAGTGTGTTTTGATGTGGCGATGTGGTGTGTAGGTGTGGCGTATGCGTGCGTAGGTACATGCGTATGTGTGATGAACGCATATAGATCATTCAATAAAAATATATTCAAAAGAAAAAACTGCTAAATCATATTCGTTGCGCATCCTTACTCCAACACAGCACCCAAAGGAATTGTTTATATATTTGTTGTAGGACAATAACTAATGTAGTAGCACTGCGGTTAATATTATTCTTGTTGATAGCGGCTCCTTGTTGTTCGCATTAGCGATAACTGTCACCTACATCACATGATCTGTTGAGTGCAACAATCATATAATTACGTTATGAATTATATATATTTGTATCAATCAGGGATTAGGTCCGTACTACAACATCATATTCAATACTAAGTTACTTTGTTTCCATGTCTACTGTCACCTACATCTACCAGGTTCAACTAGTGCACGAGATAAAACGCAGTTGCTGTACAAATATGTGATATTTAGAAGGTGTGTAATGTTTGCGTGAGAAACGTTGTTCTGGATGACCCAATGTTACTAAAGCGAAGGAGACATAGTTACCTGTGATTAGTATGAACAGCAGGCGTGAACACAAAATATAATACCACGCTACACTCCACATAAGCTAAATGTCATATTAGCTTTAACAAACATAAACAAACAGCAAAAGGACAACCAAAATCCAACAAACATTTATTTGGTTTAGGTGAAGGATGAACCAACTACAGACACGGCAAGAACCGATGTGATATCGTAGCACCTTTATATGAAAGATAAATAAAGCGATGATGCGATATATTTGACAACAGCGTGATCTCAACCAGCGTTACCGAAAATCATAAACCATCGTTTTATGAGCTCCTAGTAACCACTAATGATTACCGTCATTAGCTAAGTCAAACGTGCATTCAGTGATACTGCGTTAGAAATGGCTTACCTGCAGCTCTGTGAGGCTGGACACACGGAGAGAGGCGATATACACCATGTAGTTGTTCTCCTCGAGCCAGACCATCTGTCCTGGATAACACACGAGTAACACGTGACAAACAAACGGACAAGAGTGCCACCAGAGCAATGTTGTCTAGACACAGTGTGTGTGTGTGTGTGTGTGTGTGTGTGTGTGTGTGTGTGTGTGCGTGTCGTGCGTGCGTGCGTGCGTGCGTGCGTGAGTGTGTGTGTGTGTGAATGCGTGTGTGTGTGTATGTAGAAATAACATCTACTAGTATAACAGTTATAAAATGCTGCAAAACCTCGCAACTTAATTATCATCCAATTTGACCTGCAAGGGTCGATCACTTGGCAATACTGCTGATAAACCTACATAATTCCTTGGAAGATCGTTGCCTTTTGTCAACAACCATGTACTGCATGGTACGTCCCTAAAAACGCACCACCTAATTTGGGGAAACTATGGTTATCTACAGCGGCGAGACAAACACTGATATAATCTCGGCGACTATGTGCTATAACAATTGTGTTATTAAGTGTGACACATGCTGTTGATCTGGTGGGTCGGGCCAGTGTCAAGAGATTAAGTTGTCCGTTATTGCTGCCTGTACCTTTCAGAACAAGTCTGTTGGTGTCCACCTTGTGCTTCAATTCGTCACTGCCGTCCACAACCTTCTTCGCCTGTAAGTAGCATACGCGTACTGACTGCCAAAGTCCGCTAAAAGCAATCACACGACTGCGTTCCCACCAGACGGGGTAATATGAACGAACACGAGCTAGGCGTAGATAACGTTACACATTGACTCTTTCTGTAGACAGAAATTTTGCCTCGATAAAAAGGTAGTAATTTGTCCTAAAGGCAACCGTTTTCGAAGTTCGAATGAAGGAATGCAATATTATGTATAATAGCAAAGAACAAGTTAATAATACCAAGTTAAACTTATAAGTAATTTACTTTTAATACAGCGTAACGGGTCGTAAAGAATATTAGCGTAAACAATACAACTGCTCTATTATTTTAGCAGCTGACACGAATACACTATGTCAATACGTATATATATATAGTATAATTTTGTATGTATTTGATATCATTTTATATTATATTTTATATTCATATTATCATATTGTCCACAACGTGTATAGCAGTTTATGAGAAGACAACAAATTGAAATGATACCTGAAAGATGTAGACGGAGTTGATGAAGCGTTGGATGTGGTCAAAGGTCAAAGGCATCTTTGGATACAGAAGCGTGAAGATGTCGTCCAGACGGGGATGTTTCAGTGTAGAAAAATTCGTCATTGTCTGCGGTCAAGAAAGGACACAACATATTACAGTTTTAGCTGTTAGAATCAACAATCATAAAATGATCACCTAGATTAAAACATACACGTATATTACAAGGTGGATGCATTGGAACAGTTTAGTGTTTTACCGCGATGGCTGCTAGTTAAACGAAAGCAAGAACACAACTTTCTGCAAGTTAGTTGGGTACTGCATGTCTTCGTGAATTTGACACGGGTTGCTTAAATGGCGAACTTCATGCTGAAACGTCTAGAAGATTGTATCATTACGGTTGTGTTACAGACACTGTCTGTAAAATAGCATTATATCGGATCAGAAAATATAATTTGATATCGCGATCACCATCACTGACATGAAAATGTAACAGTCATCCACTACACGAAAACCCAAATAAAGTGTGTGACGTCACTGCGAGCCAGGACACCAACCGAAAGTAGACGCACCTGTACTTTCGCCCCGCACTGAACCAACTCGAGGTTCTTGTTGAAAGCGACATGGAAGGGGAAGATGTTGCAGAAGTCCTTCGCGCCGACGATGGTGCTAGGCGGGTACGTTAGGCTGATGTCAGTCGCTCCGCCAGCGGAAATCGCAGGTTTGGCACTGGTCGGTGACTTCGCGCCAGTCTCCTGCTTGCGCGTCTTCGTGAAGAACCGGAAGGTCACGTGTTCGTACGTCTCCTGTGCTGCCTCCGCTTTGTTGATCTCGACGACTTCCGCTTTGACGTCTAGGTCGTAAATGTGGCGACCCACAGCTTTAAGGACCCCTGCAAAAGTGGTACTGTCGCATTTCAAAATGGAAAGGGCTGGTGGAGAAAACCATCAGACAGTAGTAATACAGAAGCCATATAAGCCGCACCGAGTCTCAATTGACGTGTAAACTGACAGTAAGGAAGCGTTATCCGCATGCAACGAGGGTTGATAGTTGTAGAATTATGTTATCTATATGTGACATTAGACGTTTGATTGTGACAATAACGGGACAGTTGAAGTGGGAAATCATATAATCCCAAATACTGATTAATCGAAATGCGTTTCAACACAGTAATGTTCTTATTTGCATGTGATGAAACAGTAATGACATGTTCGTTTTCTTGCCGAAACGTCTAGAAATTCGTCACAAATTTCTTGTCTTTCTTGAAAAATTACCCGTGTTCAGATTGTATAAATGAGCATTCTTCAAAGAGCGAGGAGTTGTGAATATTGTTACAGTCAGCTGTAACTCACCGACTACGATTGGATATAGTCCGGCCCGAGAACTATAGTAATGCAGGCGGATCGCTCCACTCACATCCGGGTCCGGCTCGCACCTACGACACAAGATGGCGTCAAATGACTCCTCTGAACGCAACAGTTTTAACTGTAGGCCTAAATGTTCGCCGCCCATTGTTATATTTAGCTGCCACAAAATAGTAACAGAAATTTACAAATAAAAACGAAGACACATCCAACGAAAGATTGAATATGAATGCGGGTAGCCGAAGACACTGACAAAGCACGCCAAATGGAACAGCCATCTTGTACATTTTTGATGCAACGCATGGGCTATGCTGTACCAGGTGTAATTAAAAATAACACAAACATTATCTTTAAATGTATCTATTGAATTCAACATAAAAAACATAATATTAATATGCTTGAAACAAACCGTTCATACGAATCTAAACTACACATTCAAAATTAGAGTATTGAAGAGGACGAACAAATTTCAATAGAATCTGCAGTACCTTGTAATGGTTTATACATACAGAATCCTATGCGATTCTGCAGAGTATAATGTATGGAATTACGGACAGAATATCCAGTAGGACTATTTTTAAGTTTTATATATGCTGTTTTGTTAGGCAAAATAAATCTATATATTTCTATATTTATCTTATTCCAATATATATATATATATATATATATATATATATATATATATATATATATATATATATATATATATATATATATATATATATATAATATATATATATATATATATATATATATATATATATATATATATATATATATATGATAGTATAGATTTATATAGACAGATATATAGATATATTAATGTAGAAATCAATGGATTTAAGCAGAAAAACTATATATTGTCTTGCAATAAAATAACAAGCATATGACATTGTGTTAACAAAGAATTGACGTCAACCGGAAGCTCGGCGCGTCCATGCTGACGTAGGTGACGGAGAGGAGGGCGTGTAGCGAGTCGAGGTTCTGAATGAACGTCTCGATGTTGTCTCCCAGCGTCATAAGCATCTTGTCGTAGCCAGTCTGCAGGCAGTACGTGAAGAAATACTCGCCGAAGATCTCCAGCACGGTTGGCAACGGAACCCCTGAACAAGAAAGACCGGACAACGTGTATAGGAGTTACTATTTGAGGTAAAACCACGTCCGTGGTGCACGAACAAACAGATGCCCGTAGGCACGCACGTAATTTCTCAATATATATATATATATATATATATATATATATATATATATATATATATATATTGTGTACATGTATATATATATATATACATACATACATATATATATATATATATATATATATATATATATATATATATATATATATATATTTCCAAGAGTTCGATTCTTAAATGACTTAACGGGAAAAAATGATTTACACCTTACATGTGACGTCTATATATTATGTTTAGCCTGTATTGCTTTTTCAATATTCACGCTGTGTTGATTTTTTTTGATTGATTGCGCTGCCTTATCTCATCGCCAAACACCTATACAATGGCAACTTCCGCCCGCATAAGAGACTTCGATAACCATTGAACTGAACTTTCGCCAATGGTTGATTGTCTCACTTAATTGAACTAACTGCCTACTTCCTGTATGCGTTCCGAACTTATTCAACCATTTTTACTTACTATCAGTAAACAAGGTCAACATGTTTTTATAATCAGGAATTACAGCTATCATGTGCAAATAATGTGTGCGTTTAATTAGCACAGTTGTCATTCATGTGATTTACTGGACGGCATTTGCCGTCAAAAGGCGTTGTGCGTCTATTACTTTCGCCGTCTGCTATTAAGGACTCGTTCTTGCTGACATGCAGAAGCCCATATGTTCGCACCGCTGCATAAAAGTCGACATTTATATGGCAGCCAATATATCAGTAGGACTTCACACGCATGCGAAATACTTAATGACGACTAACGTTATATACGCCTACAATTTTATAATGCTGAATATTGCCACGCCTAAGTGGTTCCATAATTGTGTGAGTAAGAAGATGTTGCTATGAATTTGGTACAACAAAAGTAATGGTAATATTACAGCGTTTGGTTTTTTAAACAAATATCTCAGATGATATACACAATCGACCTCTTGAATGTAACCTGATATATACAACTGTATCCTTTGTGGAATGAGCTACGTAAGCCAATATTATAACATTTCTAATTTTCTAACACTCACTTCATACACATGGGGCACTGGAACGTACACTGTTCAATGGTAAAAGTGATATATATATATATAGTCGAATACAAATGACTGAAGTTATGTACGTTGCTGCATATATACCACTAAATAATGGAATATTATTGTATGTTCCTTGATACAACACACACAACTAAAGCAATACATCTGCTTTTTGGTACAACCCACTTATATGAATGACTGACTGACTGACTGACTGACTGACTGACTGACTGACTGACTGACTGACTGACTGACTCACTCACTCACTCACTCACTCACTCACTCACTGACTCACTCACTGACTGACTCACTGACTCACTCACTGACTCACTCACTCACTGACTCACTCACTGACTCACTCACTCACTGACTCACTCACTGACTCACTCACTGACTCACTCACTGACTCACTGAATTAATAAATGGAGCTTATTTGCAAGTGGACATTACAAAGAACAGCGCACTCGATATAAATTAATAAACGATAAAACTAATAAACACTTGCACATAGAAATTATGTAAGATAGAAGTTCCATATTTATCAGTCACTTCCACCAACACTACCACAACTTGTGTAATACAAAACTAGGTAATAGCATTGAAAAACTTCTTTTGAAAGTAATACCATTCATATTATTACAGTAATGTAATTTGTAACACCAACAAAAAATTCAAAACATAATATGTTTTCCTACAACCCGAACTAATCAACCTAGAAAGTGCTCACCGGTGACAGTAGCTAGATGTTTCCGCTTACATGTTGCTGATGCTGTCAACCAGAGTTGATGTATGGGCGGTGGTAATTGCAGCATTAATTAAGATTTGACAAGATTGCCGTCTAATCTAGCACGCTCCAGGTGACATTACGGAGAAGCCAGTGACTTGTCCATTGGCGGCTTATGACCTTAGCCGAGCGCGGCACACGTATGGAACATGTTGTTTATAGCTCCAGTGTTAGAACGGGCAGCCATCATTAAAACTTATTTTGGAACGTTTCTTTCTGTCACCTGCAGACCATGATCACACTCCAAGGTTACTTTGAATTCTTACAGTACAGTT
>JAODUO010000222.1:37500-75000 GCA_025642075.2 Ridgeia piscesae | reverse complement strand
AGTCGGTTGGTTAACGAGTTGATTAGGTGGCGCTTTTGATCGATTGCTCTCCAGATCGTCTCATTCAGCGGATGATTCCGCACTCCACTTAATGAGAGTAAAGTACAATGAAGTACATCAACCCAAGGTTACCAGAACATATACAAATATTTGATATTTGTTCGTCACGTCTCAATGCCACCGATGTAATTAATAGGATAACTGACTGAAAATTATAAATTTACCAATGATATTATTATGCTAACGAATTGAACTACGTATCACCACCTTGAAACCTTACGAAAGGAAAATACATAGAGGAAGACCGGCGAGACGTTGGAGAGACGAACTAGACGACTACTGGAAGGGTATTAGGATAACGCAAGATAGGCAGATGTAGAGCAGCATGCTGAGGTCTTCGTCCAACCACGGGACACCATAGCTGCACAATGATGATGATGATGAACGAATCGAATCAGTCAACCAATCCATTGGTCAATACTACATGTATTACTGATAGTTTGTATAATGAACAAAGAACGCCTGTATAGCTACAAGCACCCAGTATATGTTAAACCCAGTGTGAACGCTCTGCCAAATTTCGAATCTTGTTGCAGGTAACTATTATGCGTGAATTTACGAACCTTGATAGGTCCACAATTACCACTGGTCGTAATGGTATAATGTAGTGATGCAACTGATTAATATTTTCTTGATGCGGGTAAGGTGGCTGCTGTTTTCAATTCGGCCTCAAGAACATACATAACTACTCGGGAGTCGTTAGAAATGAATGGTTCGGTTTACATTGAATGACCGAATATTAAATTGTAGGGATAATGTGTAGAGAAATACGGAAAATAAAACATTATGGGAGAACACAATAAAAGAGCGAGAGCGAATTAACCAGATACACATGGAATGGTGCTAATGTAAGCGTGATTGAAAATGAAAATGTGTGTGTACAAATATTATAAACGACTGAGTTTATGTTGGCGAGCACCAACGGACGTTTATGCACTTTCTACGACAAATGATCTAATTTGCTAGTGCCACTTTGGTGGCCATAATGACGTTCCCACTCCACTCCAAAACGTGTAAATGTATCACACAGTGATGACCTGATTTCTTGGAAATGTCTTCTCGAGCGGCAAATGAATTCATGATAACATTGCAATCCAAGCGAGGTACGCTGGAAACGTCCACAACACAAACATTTGTATGTTACCATTGATTTGTTAATGTATCTCAGATGAAAGTCGATGTCCTGTAGCCCTGGAGCAAAGTCTCGCGCGTACGTGATCGTGTTCGTGTTCGTGCCATGTGTCACGTTTCTGCACCCAACTGTTATATAAATAATGCGTTTTGTCTGATTTTCTATCGATTGTTGACCCCCTACCATATAAATAGCTTAGCGATTTTAACGACAGCAGAATAGTTACTCGGATGATCAACTCTCATTGATTTTATGTTTCAATAGAGCAATATTGAGATTAAATGCACCGTTTATACAGCGTCCATAGGCGAGGTTATCGCGCAACAGGCTATGCTTAGGTGAGCGAGAAAAGCCGTCCGGAAATTAGGATGTGCGCGGGATTGGTCAGATTAATTCTAACTGTAGCTGCAATCAGTATACGTGGATATAAGACATTGCTCGAAGTGTTTAGTATTTCAAAGTGGCAATTTGTATTTTTTAAAGAACTAGTAAGTTGCGATACCTTGAAATAGGCTTATCATTAACCATTACAGACCATCCAACTATGGGTATGACTTCGGCTTACTGTCAGGGTGTATTAGTAATTTTACTAATATAAAAGAATAAGGCTAAACCTAGCAATTCATTTGCGTTCTAAGAGTGTCCATCGTTTAACAATATTTTCAGTAAATTGTCATTCCACACACACCACACACACCACATACAACTGTCCTCAACAACTTTCACAAAACATGAATTTTAAGATAAACGACGACGAAATGTTGCAGCCGCGAGTCATATATTTTAAATTCCACTGGTTGGACTGGGAAACAATGATTTCGCAATCACGATAGTCTATTTATCGAATGACATAACAAAGGAAATGTAACGTAACGTTAGTAATATTCAAATAAGAAAATAGTATTCATGTTTCACCGTTTTAAACAGTTAACATCGTAGTTTTAACTCACGGTGCATTAACAACACAACATTATTACATCACTGCGGATTGCCCAATACGGCAAACCGGATTGGCTGCTTCGACCACGTGACAAGACATGCGCACTCACCGAGTACCTCTGATATTGTGACGATGAGGGAGATGGTAAGACTGTCCTTGTAACAATGGAACGTCATGAAGTGTTCAGCGTCGTCAGCGCCTGACTTCTCCCTGCAACACATTTACACAATCCATCAACACTTCGTCTACATCTGTATAGCCCAAGTAAACTTCGCACCAAAGCACAGTTGGAAGGAACAGAAACATTTACCTGCGCATCAAAGCATGTTCTCAAAGACTAAAAATACATACAATAAAAACACATACAAAACATGTTCAGTTGACCGATACTGAAGCCAAGATGATAGCAAAAACGCAACAAGCAAAATAGAAAGAATAAATAACACATGCATTGCTGTAAGGCATATATACAGTGTAAGTGAAAGGAATTTATTAGGAGGAAGAACATTTGCTCGTATAGCGACAAATAAGGGAGGAACAATGAATTAAGGTGTCGTTGCGAGGAAAGAGAAGACGAAACTAAGTTTGAGGAAACATGTTTAGGCTCGATGTACCTAATGGAGCGTAAATGGATTAAGTTATTATGAAGCAAAGGAAGGTATTGATTATCAATAACGCACTAACAAAACATTATATTTATTACTGTCGAAAGGTGACTACGTCTTGTTTCTGCCTTGTGTGCATGTTAGCACAATAATGAACGAAGAACACGAAACTACGAGCATCATAGCGATTCTTGCACGAAGACTACGCAAGCACGCAGACATTTGCACTGTATCATACACACGCACACATCTGTATCACTACGCAACAAACACATTATCTGCCTGTCGTCTATTGCTGCATTGCACAACACACACGCACGCACGCACGCACGCACGCACGCATGCACGTTCACACACACACACACATCACACACACACACACACAGCACACACACACACACACACACACACACACACACACCACACCACACACACACACACACACACACACACACACACACACACACACACACACACACACACCACACACACCACACACACCACACACACCAACACACACCACACACCACAACACACCACACACCACACACCACACACCACACACACACACCACACACACATCACACACACACCCACACAATTCTAATTTCCTAGGCTTTAGAAGAAGTGGTAGTTACACCCATATGCGAAAGAATACATAGCTTATTCGTACCGTTGGGGACCGGATCATGAATGAAAATGGTAACATAACATGACAACGTTATGGCGGTAGACGAAACTTGCATGTCCTATTACCCGTGGTGTTAATTAAACTCGGTCCACTTCAGAATTGTGCTAACTAACCTACATGCCTACGGAGTCTGATACAACGCTCCCTACAGTGCCTCGCCGACAGGAAGTGCTATTGACCTGTTTCAAGCTCTTCTTTGATTTGGTCGAGGTCATCCAAAAATTAGGCTGATTCGTGCATACACCCGACGTCGTGATTTAATTGAGCAATTGTACTTTGGTCAACACTGACCAATTTGTAGTATGCTGGCAGCAAGAAATCAATTATCCGCAGCAAACAGTTGTACTGTGTTCAATTGAACGTGTGACACAGAACATCCCGCGGGGAACGTGTTGTGTTTAGTCCAGTCGTATGCATGCATGCTTCCCAGTTTTGTACAAACGAGGGTAGAAACATGATCGGCAGTAATCAATCGCATTGTGCCAGGTCAGAGAGTCGTGTTGTATGTGGGTTAACAGGTCAGAATGCACGAACACGACATGACCCCAATTTGGATAGGTCATGCTGTAACAAGAAGAGCCGCCATGAAAGCAGTCGATGTCGTAACGAATACGATGATTGACTTACAGGCCAACATACGTTACCTTGGATGATTTTACATAACGTTTTTACTTATTTTGTATTCTTAATTTATTAACTTATTTTAATCAGTAATACTTTTAATTAACTTATACTGATTTTACATTGTCAGCACAATGATTAACTGTAAACTAGATATCTCTCAAAATTGTAACTCTTATATTATTATTATTATTAGCATTATTAAGGCAGGTTCCCGTGTATTCACCTCAGAGGCAAACGATCATCTAATTATCAGTCTACGATTTCTCACATAAGGACATATTAACAAAAACAAAGCTAATTATTTATACTGATATACGTTTTCGTTTGACACATTGAATTGTTAGCTACTATCTAGGGAGCACCACTGTGGAATACGTTCGATTTATATGGAAATTTTTATTTGCCGACAGTGGAACTTAATAGTAATAGACACACGTTTAAGTTCAAGATAGTGCAATTTTGATTATTGCTGTCCTTTGTTTGACAGTTAATAGATTAAATAGATACATATGATACATCAATATATTTGATTCAGTGTTGACTTGAAATACGTGTTTGCGTGTGCGAGTGCTTGCACACGTGCGTGCATACTTGCGTCTATGTTTATTGCAATTTAATAATGTCCACAATTTGGGTCGAAAAAACACATTTCGGTGGCTGGAATTCTTGCCTGTTATTCATTTGGAAGCGAAAGCCCATTATGTCGAAGTTATGATCTAAGCGGTGGCAGTAATTACACGACACAATCTGGAGTTGAAATAGCTGGATTAGCTGCCGTAGTACCCGATACTACGATTGACGGGCATAAGACATTCCGGCGAAGTCGAGTCAACGTTAGTATTGTTAATTACCATAAATTCGTCGCTTCAGCGACAAGAAGAATTGATCAGTGGCGTGAGAAAGATATTGGTCGTAATTTATTCGTAATACACGCACGTGGGAGGAAAATATACGACACTCGGTTAATCTGGTCACAAAGTCATAAATGGCGTCTTTGAAAATGCCGAAAATTACTAACGGAATGAATGTACAGTGTAAATTATTAGTTATGAAAATATATTCTATTTGTTAAGGTTGACTATACCTAAATTTGAAGAACACTATATGTCAGATCATGGCTCTAAAATATATGGAAAACTGTCGCATTGAGGACATATTATGGTGTGGTGTGGTGTGGTGTGGTGTGGTGTGGTGTGGTGTGGTGTGGTGTGGTGTGGTGTGGTGTGGTGTGGTGTGGTGTGGTGTGGTGTGGTGTGGTGTGGTGTGGTGTGGTGTGGTGTGGTGTGGTGTGGTGTGGTGTGGTGTGGTGTGGTGTGGTGTGGTGTTGATGGTGATGATGGTAATGGGCCTAATCATAATACTAATAACACTCATAATAATATAATGTAGTAATAATAATGACAACCCTTACCGTAAGGTTTATCTAGACTGGTTATGATAAACAATTACCGTGCGTTTTGTAAGCATTTATGTCGTGGATTTCTGAAATGTTTTAACACACGATGTACTTCATAGATTTAACACCTATACGATACAAGTTTGGTGTAATATTCTACTCACAATATTTTGTTCCAGGCTTCTTCCCCGAACTTCTCCAGAACGAGGCTCCGTGCACACATGTGTATCTGACCGTACTGTCAACAGAAATAATGTGCAAGATGAATTTTATGGTCACTATTTATCACGCCAGCCACGCTGAAATGGATCGTATTATCAGCGCGCACGCTACGCCTGGCTAATTAATTGATATCTGACACCATCGTACCACGTGCGTCGACCTGTGGCATGCAGATGCTTGGGCCTACTTTTGTATTGCCTCCCATCATCTACGCACCTTTGCTAGGACACATACATGCTTTTAACAGAGTCAACAGTGTTACGACATGTGTTTGATAACATCATTGCGATACTCACATTACATTAAGTAACGCGCGGTTCCACTAAAATTGTCACTGGACCGGTTCAGTTCCGGTCTTTTTTTTTCTTGTGTGCTATGCAAATGCTATGTCTGCAGGTTAAAATTATTCTTATAGTCAATGGATGGACTCTAAAACGTACATTCTACGGAGCTTTGTGATTTAAGAGTATTTCACATTATCATCTGCGTCAACAGTGACATTTTCAAATAGGTCAGACGATATAAAGGTCGTGACTCCTGAACGATATTTATCTTGAAAACTGTTATGCCTCGTGGAGACGCTTATATCGTAAATTCTGTTGACAGCAGCTTGCTAGTGTAATTGGCTGTATGCTGCCTCCCCCAAATTGGTGCACAGGTTATCACAGAAGCCTTTCAAGGGAACAAGCGCCGTGGAACACCACTTCTAATTTGCTATAATTAACCATGGTTTCTTCAGTATAAAGTGTTGCCACATACTGCATTATAATTGGTCATTTGAAACGTCACGTGACGACACCTGTGATGATTGGTAATTTGATACTATGTGACAGATGATTCCTGGTTAGATAGTAAGTGGAGTTTTTATGCACTTGATTATTGGACAGAATGTAGCTGTGATTATAAAGTTACTTGCAATAGATAATATAGATAAGTTAAAGATAGATAGATAGCTTCATTATATGGCAACTTTACAGTTGGATTGCACATGTGCATTTATACTAAAATCAACAATTCCATACAATATCATATTAATGTACAACATTAGCCTATCTTATTAAAAATTAAAATCATCACTGGAAACCTACGCCATAAATGTAAAACATATACATTAAAATACACTTTACATAAACATTGTTATAAAATAAATGGTTTTAGAGTCCACCTAGTCGGCAACGCTTGTTATTGCTTTGTTTAAATTATTTTATTATTTAGTTTTATATTTTATTGACGCTCCAGAGCAAGCTTTCAACTTCTAAAATGAACACTTTTTAACTCTTGTACATAATAATAGCTCTAGAGTATACATAAGTTTTCGAATAACAACTTGGCAACATAGACTGCATTCCTGGTCTCCATAGTAACCGTTTCATAACCCACGTTCATTTGCTTTGTCACGACATACGACTACAAACAATGACACAGCATTTATGAACTGACAATCTGCACGAAGAATGTATTCGGACGTGACGCCATCGCAAGCGATACCCTGTGTACGTCAAATACGTCACAGTAATCTATTACGTACGCACAACGCACGTTCAATAGATGGCGTGGGACGCGCAGTTTGCCAAATCCCAGCTGTCGTCGCGTCGTCGTACCTAGCTATACACGACCCGTGGGTCTCTTGTTGCACCAAACCACTGAATTGATGTATACCTGCTCATGACAGGAGAGTAAATGCTCTCTCGCCTGCAACGAATTAATTTTTTGTGCGGATTAAGTGGCACACTTCACCGGAACTCATTAGCGACACGCTACAAAACGGAGATTATCGTCAGTGCCGCGGAGCACTGCGCGAACATTACTAATTTAAGGATTACGACTGCGTATCTGTCAGCACGATCTATTGACCTGCTCGTGACCACCGTGACGTCGTCCTTGGCATCACGTGCGCCGAGCACGCGTTTATGAGACAATGGTAGGCGGAGGATGGTGACCGATACGCACCGGCCAGGTAATTGAAGACATTCCGTAAATACTTTGTTAAGCGTTGTCATTGGGTCTAAATAACTCTAAATCTGCTCACGTTGGCATCGGTATGAAAACATCGCAGTTTCTGTCATGTAAGAATAATTGTTAAGAGGAAGTGTTGTAAATATATGGCAAAATAGAGGCAGACTTGCCGCGCATATCAACATTTTGTTTTAATCATCGGTGGGTAGTGTTACATATACGTCGGTTATCACGCAGCCAATGACATGCACGGAGGAATGAACGCACACGCATGCACACTCTCATCAAAACACACCAGTGATGGCAAAGATAACACCGCGACGGTAACTCAATGCATTGCTATAAATCACGTTTAGCTCATTTTAGCCAATACATACAAAATACATACGTATTTACTGGGCCAACAACCAAACTCTTGCCTTGTATCTCTGGTATATAGTTATAATATATACCAGAGATACAAGGCGAGAGTTTGGTATATATAACTGCCGTACTGGCTATGGGATTTAGGACTGTAAATGTCTACAATATACCAAAAATCAACTTACATAATGGAAAACTGATTTCGGCGACCGGTAAACATATGAGCGGAAACAGGGGCATAAGGGGACTGACTGTCCCTTAGATTTCGGTGGGGACAAACATATTGTTTTGAGCACCCCCAAGAAATTACGCCAAGAGACGGCTGAACATTTCTCAACTGCATCCACACATCTTCAGATGTCTGTGTCAGTGCATATGGAGTCAATCGACTAGAGAGTTATGAGCATTGTCGGCTGTACCATTCCCCCCCGTCTCCCGACGTAACATTCCGTAGATTGCGGAAGCTCAGTGGTGCTGAAGCTAATGGCGGTTCTCAGCCGCCCTAAAATTACTTCCGTTCCCGCAACAATGCCGGCCGCCTGGTTAGCGCATAGAAAGGCGTGGTGATGTCCTTTCCTTGAAAATGGCGCTGTCCATGCAACATGAGCTGTATGTCTTCAACAAGGTATTTCTTGTAAACTATTGGCATAACAGGTTTGATTATTGCAAATGGTTAGGTGTCACCAAGGTTAGCAGAGATGTAAACTGATTTATGGAGAAACACGACAGGTCTCGTTCTCATGACAAGAATGCGCACGTTCTTTGAAGCAGTACATCACAGTCACGTGACGGTTATATACGGGAGTCAGTGCTGTACGCTACGTATATATTATTATATATGTTGTCACATGTGTACTTTGTATTCGTCGTTTTGAAATGTTGGCCAATCGATAATGGATAACATTGCAGAAAAGGACTTGCTGATCCGGAAAGGCGGGACGTGGAATAATATAGTTACTGACGTAGAAAAGGCGGCTCTTCAAGTGGGGCAACACCAAACCGGACGTTGGTGAAACTGACCACTGCTTCTCGGTCAGGCTGACCAATAGACGAAGACCCGGTTAAAGGGTTGTGCTGTTTAGTTGGACACCCAATAATCATGACTTAGCTTCATGAAAAGATGCAATGTTTTACTCGAATTTCATTGCGATTCTGTTTTGGTAGTAATGACTTGCTGCCGAGTCGGAATCCGAATTTCATTCTTCTTTGGTGGAACCGCATTGTGAATCTACGACGATGTCTAGGTATAAATAACTATTGTTTCTAATCCTATAAAGGTAAGACACTTTGCTTTAAATGACCGAACAATCAGACTGCATTTTTTCTAATATGAAATTACAATTCAATGTAAGGTGTATCCGCGATTTCTTGAGAAAAAAAATATTTTTTAACCATGATGGTAACAACGGTTGCTTTGTAAAGACCAATGGTATTACTATGCTACGATATTCAAAGATAATCGTAAACATGACTCAGTTGTTTTGCAATACTAACTAACAATGCGGAACATTCGTATACATGTAAATAATACCGCAAAGCATATGAGGTAATAATGTGATATGTTCTAATTAAGCCACAACTCACCATTTTGCTTGGTTCACCGATGAGTCTGTTTGTCGTATGGTCAAATGAGGTGCTGACCGTTGGTCAACGACAGTGTACTCCTTCGGCGTAGACTACCTCAATCAGAACCACACGTCGAAGCCGAAGTCCGGGATGGAAAAGGTCCGACTTTCTTCTGTGTGAAATCGTTCAAATGGACCCGTAACTGATGTTCAACTGTTGCACTGGGCAAGGCTGCCTACCGGGCGAGTTACACACAACTGACCAACTGTCTGATGCATTGTCATGAGGTGTCGGTGCCGCCATCAATGTAGAGCAAGTCCGCGATGGTCTCACGTATGACGTCTGTCACAATCCACAAAGAGCCGTTGTTTGCTTATGACAAGCAACACAACAAACAACAGCTGTCCGTAAACGCAAGAGCAACAACTCCTCCGTGCAGTGATCGAGTCTTCAGCGGCTGTCGTTAGACTAAAGCCGTAGTCCAGAGCTGGCCATCCGTCCTGTCACATCCAATGAAGTCGTACGCCTTTGAAGACGTCCTCCGCCACGCGTCCTTATGTACGGCCAATCTCGACCAGTGGGAAGACAACCTGTACCTTGGTTTGCTGCCCCGGGCCGGCTGGCCACTAGGAGCGAGCGGTACGCCGGCGAAAGCGGTGATGTCACGAGGCCGATTGACACGGCGGTCCAGTCGCAGTCCGTATCGATCGCCGGAAGGTCGAGGCGACAGCCGAGTAGTTATCGCTCGTCATCAAGCACCAATGGTAAATGTTCGGTCTTTCTTTCTCTCTCCGAGCAGGTTACTGTGGTGGTGCTGAAATAAACCAGAGGGGTTACAGCAGACACAACGATGATGTGACCCATCAACGAATATGTTGACATGTATTGACTATGATTGCAGCGATTGCGACTGTGTTGATAGCCATAGAAAACAAGTAGACCCACAACAGTGGCAACGCTGTGTTTACAAATGACGAGCGAGTGTTGTCGCATTGATTATACGTGTAAATCCCTTCATTAAATAGTAACACGAGTTTCGCGTTCCCGTTCATACGTCACGCACAGTTCCTCATTGTCCAACAACATGCATCCACTTTGTTACTGTTACAAGGGGAATGAGCATTATCACATACACACAGATTCCTGTCAAAGGAATTATAAAAAAATAACGCGTCAAACTGTTGCTAGCATGACCTAACATGGACGGACGCAAGGTGATGTCGGGACGAGGGACACATACGGCAAATACTGTATTTATTGCAACGAGGCTAAAACATTCTAAATTACGAAGTTTTAATTTGCTGAGAAAAACCGATATACGTTTTCCTCTTCTAGAACAGTAGGTAGCAACATTTACTGGCTGAGATGCCCACAAAGTCATGTCATGGAACATACTTGTACGACGGTCCAACATTACAACGTATTCCAATGTTTTATTGTAACTGCAATGAAAACACATGGCAATAAAGCTAATCTGATATCATCTTATCTTAGAGTTGCACCTCTCTAGTCTACGTTTTTGGACATATTTGCAACGCTCTAGTCTACGTTTGTTGGACATACTGACAATGCTCTGGTCTACGTTTTTGGACCTACTTGCACCATACTAGTTTGGATTCTAGATTCGCCTCATTTGAACCTGGCCTTTTGCATACCCCTGGGTTAGCTTGAAAGGTCGCAAGTTTATGGTGTAACGTTGGTCACAATATACCGCGAAATGTCGCAATGCATCACTGTTTTGAATACATCCAAAGATACCTGAATTAGTTTATTATACTGAATGATACATTACAATTACCCTAGAATTTGCTGTTTAGTCAACAACAACGAGGGATATACATAACAAACTAACATGAAGTGAAAATGATTCAAGAAGGAGTTTATGTTGCTAAAGCAAATGCTACGCCCATGTCTACGGCAAAGCTTGGTCCTGTTATTTATGCACGTTAAAGACTATGCATGTGAAGTTAATTATGAAGAATGGTCTGTTAATTTAATTAATGTAACAGAGGTTCATTCGTTAACTATTAACATAGCCTCCGTTGTATTGTCTTCTAACGAAATATAAAGAGAAACACTATGGAATACATTTATATGTCAAGTATGGTTTTACAAAGAAAACCGAAAGAAAATATACGCAATGTCATGCACGTTCAAAGCTTGGACATGTAGATCAACAATGTTGTTTCCCGTTTAGTGATAACGTTAAGAACTTACACTACAAATAAATAATAGTTTTATAAGGGTCCTTGTATTTAGAGAATTGATGTTGAAAAACAACATGTTTTGATATGAAAACTGAGGTTAATATGCTGTTGATTTAATCTGGTAATCTGGGTATGGATTACCGCAAACTACTCTGAAACTAACACGAGTCTCAGTGTTTGCGATAAGGTCGCAAGTGAACTATGTAAACAAAACAGGCGACAACACATTGCTTATAAGTCTAACACCCACTACAGCAACTTTCGCAGTGATGTATTCAAAGGAGAAATTAACATTCAAAAGGTCGTTTGTTTACTGACGTCGTAATGCGATTAATAGGTAAAGCATAAAACGAGTGGATTATCGATTGATGCACTCTGGTTGTCTGATCTGAAAGACTTGAGCCAATGTCTGCAATGAAGAAACGTTTGTGTTGACGTGCGTCTGTGCCACCTCACTGCAACAACGATGAACGTGCATGTCATTGTGATGAATATGACATTTAAACTAATTGTGCAACATCATATTATGATAATCGATGACATTATGACAGACCTGTGTGCAATGTGGTCTCGATAAATGTATTTGCACATATAACGTCGAAAAGAAAGGTCAAATCAATGCTGAAGTAGCGAGCAATTTTCCATAGATCATTAATCGTCGATATGAATGAGGCGAACTCGCCCGAGGTAGGCCATTGGCGTAACGCAAGGTTTGTTTAGATTCCCCATAAGACCTGTTAAATCACGGGCCTCGGACGATGAGTTAATTTCTGAGTTCCGTCCGTTTCCCAACATTTCCCTGAGGCGACCTCGACCAACTGTATTAGTTCAGTCGACCGCAGTCAGTCTGGTTGATGCCGCTACAGGCGCACAAGGAATAATTGCCTGCGGCGACTTCGTGTGAAGATAGAGCGAACGCTCCATTTGTAAAAACAAATCACGGCAAAGCGTCACCAAGACACTAACAACGCGTAGACGTTGATAAGAAGCAAACAACTTTAACAAGATGACCACGCAAAGCAACAGTTTGCAGTAGACAAGCGACCAAGGACATCAAGTCCTCCAATTGGTTTATGGTTACTGAGAGGTCGGTCAAAATTGTATTGCCCCCAACACGGTATTATCACGTAGCCAATGACAAACACGTCACCCACAGTTGTTTTGAATATCTTATTTATCCTCAATATTTACACATACTTGAGTAATTAAACCGTCTCAACAGTTGGTATTCTCTTGGCGGTGTACACACTACCACAATTGGTATTGGCACGCATGTTTGTCAGGCTATTGTAGTTATTCCGGTTTGTGTAGTTTGATAAATGATAACGCAGCGGGTCTGGATGATGATGATGATGATGATGATGATGATAATGATGATGATGATCTTTCGTTAAGTTGTGTATTGAGTGCTTGGTAATACCAGACTGTCACTGCTACTACTGGAGAATTCTCGTTCTACGTAGTTTATGTACTTTCTCACGGGTGTCCCGTTGCCGGGTCTCCTGGTAAACCGGTCTCTTGTGAAAACACCACAATGAATGCATATGGCGAACATTTACTTATCCTTTACAAAATACAATATACGATTTGGCAATAAAATTTAATATACTAGGTATGGAATTTTAATAAAAACTAATATTTGCGAAGGCCTTGATGATATTTGTCTTTGCCCATCTATATACGTCAATCGGTTGGTATAAAGGAGCTGCATGAGTCGATCAAACACAGAATATCCCAGGTGTGGTTTTACTTTTAAACGTACTAGTCATATTACACGTAGAGACGACGTTTTTTCAATTAAAACCACATCACCATGTCTTCGTTTTACTGAAATAGAAAACTATACATGCAAATGTGACATTTAGGCTTAACATTAACATTTACCGACCTGCGTATTATTGATCCAACTGATATCTTGACACGTTTCAACTACTGCCAATAAAATGCGCCACCATATTATGTTATAATATATATATATATATATATATATATATATATATATATATATATATATATGCGTAGTATATATAGAAGTGCAGTCCCGTCGAACTAGCTACAATGCACCAGATACCAGCTACCTAAAACTACCCTGCACCCTATAAATATTATATATATATATATATATATATATATATATATATATATATATATATATATATATATATATATACAGCTGCGAAATAAGCCATGTGAGACGTCAGTGTCGTGTGGTTGACAATCAACACGACTTATAAAGATCAACTGCGTATATACCAGAGTATACATGTATGTAAGTATGTGTGTGTTTGTGTATGTATGTATATTATTCAAGATATGATATATATATATATATATATATATATATATATATATATATATATATCATATCTTAATAATATACATACATGTATGTAAGTATGTGTGTGTTTGTGTATGTATGTATATTATTCAAGATATGATACATATATATATATATATACATATCTTTAATATACATACATACACAAACACACACATACTTACATACATGTATACTCTGGTATATACGCAGTTGATCTTTATAAGTCGTGTTGATTGTCAACCACACGACACTGACGTCTCACATGGCATGTAGAGTTCAGACTAACAGAGCGCTAGGTAGGCGTAGCTGAAAAACTATTATATTGTACGTTTGTAGGACGACACGCAACTAACGCATTATGGAATTGGTTTTCTCAAGAATTTTGGTTATAAATGTGAATCGCGCACGGAAGTTTCTGATTGATTTGACGAGCGTGTACTGCATTTTGTTTTAGCTATATCGCGCCAATCCCGCTCCGCCCAGTACGCTGTCAACCTAACATAAGGTGTCGCGCCACACTCGACAGTTTGTATTGATATTACATTTTTTACGATTTTATTTAACTGTGACAAGTCGATGAATATAAGTTAAACAATGCTTTGTTTTCCACACGCACTGGGTATAAGATAGCATGTATTGTCATGTGTTGTTATTAAAGTTAATACAAGAAAACACTGGAATTAGTTGTTTGCATGTATTCATGGCAATACTCTCGCATGCAGCAAATTATATTAAGATAAACATTTAGTAAACTAATAACAAAACTAACACCACGCACAGTACAGTCAAGTATCAATAAATAAATTGATAAATAAATAAATAAAATCCGTCAGGTGTAATTATCACAGTCACCGACAAAGAAAGCAGAAGTTCAGATTGAACTCAGATTACGAAATCAATTATAGATAAGTAACTAGTCGGTAAACTAAATAACCTAATTAACAATGTATTGGTAACGATGTAATTAAATTAAATATTAATAATTAACAATAATGACACAATTAACAACAATGATACAATGATATAATTGAAACAGTAATTAATAAGTAAACCATAAATGATGAAGCGTTTTGAACAACACACACATCAATGTTAACTTGTGATGCGCGTAGTTAAACTGGTGTCACTGTTTCGCAAAAGATTCTTAAATGTAATCGAGTTTGCTAATAGAAACTCATCAGATGAAACGTAACACTTGTGTGTAATGACCCGTTTGTCTGACCAAACTTTGGCACCTTTAAATTACCAATGTTATATTTCATGTAAACGTTACTGTTGAAGTATATACTTCCATTAATAATTTGCGTAAAACGAAAACTTGACAGACCAATACATAATGCGGTGTAAAATGTTATACTTCACATTCAAGCAGTTCTTAGTTTGTCTTTAAATAGGAAAAAGCGATCTCTAATAAACTACATATTTGATTTCATAGCCCAATCGTGTATTATTGAAAAGATAATACGTGAAAGATCAATGTTACAATTTACGATCCTAGCTAAATATTCGGGAAATTTACTAACTAAAGAAAATCGTTGTTCCCGTATAAAAAGAGAATTCGCAAATCACATTAGGGTTTTTTGTAGGTTTGATAAAGGCCTACCATCGCACTGAGTAACTTAACTCGATTCAATTTATTTTTGCGCCAACCAAGAACTCACATCAAGAATTCCTTTGATGCGAGATAATTCGATATTTCCAGAATGACCTTCATTAACTTCGCAAACTATGCATTTGATTATTCTGCTACATTACCTTGACACCAATGAGTTGATAACATGAACACTATTGATTGCAGCGGAATTAAATAATTCCATAGCTATGTTCATTAACACCAACATCAAAGCAAAGCATTCTTTATCCTTAATGTGTTTATATATTTTATATTCATACACACCTACTTACATACCTACACACATGCATGCATATATACATACATATATACATACATATATACATACATATATACATACATATAAACATGAAAAATTCGATATTTCCAGAATGACCTTCATTAACTTCGCAAACTATGCATTTGATTATTCTGCTACATTACCTTGACACCAATGAGTTGATAACATGAACACTATTGATTGCAGCGGAATTCAATAATTCCATAGCTATGTTCATTAACACCAACATCAAAGCAAAGCATCCTTTATCCTTAATGTGTTTATATATATATTATATTCATACACACCTACTTACATACCTACACACATGCATGCATATATACATACATATATACATACATATAAACACACATACAAACAAAAAATATAATATATATATATATATATATATATATATATATTTTATATATGTACACACATGTATATATATATATATATATATATATATACACATATATATATATGTATATATATTTACCATTATATATATATATATATATATATATATATATATATATAATACATACATGTATATATATACACATGTACACAACATATTATATATACATATGTATGTTGATATATATATATATATATTATATATATATATATACACATGTATATATATATATATACACAACATATATATAAATAAAATATATATATATATATATATATATATATATATATATATATATGCGTACGTATATCCAGGTGTATTCACACGTGCAGTCCATGTGTCCTCTGTTTCGCCTATGTAATGCAACTGTGTTTGAATACCTAAAATACCGTTGTCGTTGGAAATCCGGAGAGCAAACTGAACTCACTAAGTGTGCCTTTCATAGTAACCTGATGCGGTGTTTGCCTTCGTTCAACAGTGCACTGGACATAGCGGTGCAATTGTGTTACTGTATTGGCCGAACAGCAAAAGTTGGTACACAAAGAACAATATTCACATAGTGATGGCGATTATTATACTTGGTATTTCAGAAGCACCTACTGAATGTAACCGGCTGTGCGTATATTTGACAAATACGTTTGACACATATTGTTGAAAGGTCACCCACATACAATACTGGCTTTTGAGATTAGGTTCACTTAGAGTAATTATTGCAACAATCTCCCAGGGGCTGCATTGTATGTATTGTTAAGACCCTCCTGAACTTGCTTCTGGACATTAGTTTCTTAGATTGTTACTATATGAGGAACGACGTGCAAAGCGATCACCTTAAGCAATATTTGTCATAACATTTTAGTCTTACCGACTTCGATTGCAATAACTGGTAACATTGATACGAGTGCTTCGTAACAATGACTCAGTATTATTTTTGATTGTAAAAACGTTTGGCAACACTTTTAGAAACTAGGTCAAATTATTGATAGTTACGTTGCAAGGCTTTCCGTGTAGCAGCATGCACGGGGTCTAGATTCCGGGGCTATTGATGTCGGGATAATCGCTGACTGTTCCGAGGTAATTGGCCGTAAGGAGGCCTGTAAACATGAAGCTACCTGACCATGAGTTAATGCCTATACGCCGGCGCACTATTATGTATGGTTGGGTGAGCCAGTGCATGTTGCTGTCTCGCTTTACTTGGCACACGCCAGTTCACTACTGGAATCAACGCACGGTGCGGGGGGGGTTGTCAAGCCACGGTTACAGTTCCGGAATGTGGTGCTTCGCACTGCGTTAATATAACCATTTTTTTAATTCAATTTGCCAAGAACCAGCTAAGCTAGCTGTTGCAATGGACGGGAATTGATAGGTGCAGTTTGGTAGTAACATTTCCTACCAACCACATCATGAGTGCACTGTGCGTGAGTCTGTGCGTGCATGCGTGTATATGTGCGTGTGAATGTATGCGTGTGTCTGTGCGTGCATGGGTGTATGTGTGTATGTGTGTATGTGTGTATGTGTGTATGTGTGTAGTTGTGTGTATGTGCGTGCGTGCATATGCACGTGGTGTGAGCTGGTGTAACATTGTATACATATGTATGTGCGTACGTATACTAATGAATGTGTAACTTATACATACATGCATGCATGCATGCATACGTACGTGCGTGCGTGTGTGTCGTGCGTGCGTGCGTGCGTGCGTGCGTACGTACGTACGTACGTGTACGTACATACGTACGTACATACATACATACATACATAAAACTCTTTGTATGCGTGTGTTAAAAGTAGTTGTTTATATATATATATATATATATATATATATATATATATATATATATATATATATATATATTACTGTCGTTATATGATGTTATTATCAACAGAAACACTTGGAAGGCTACACAATTGTCTTTCACGTGCAAAGAGAACAAATCTCAATAAATAACGTTGTCACAATAAACCATTAATGAAGCCAATGTTTGAGCAATTCAATAACATGACTGATATTGCAACCGGTACATAACACATAGAAATGCTGTATTTGCCATCATTCACCGGGAACGGACGCGCAGTTAATAATGCCAAAGGTTGTGCGGCGCAACTTGTTATCGCCAATGATCACAATTATGTTTGAAACGCCAATCTGTTTACACACTTACATTTGATTGCTGGGCGACAATCGATTAACGGTTAGGCTGCAACATTTTCCCGGTAATAATCACCAAATCTGCTGACCCAGTCTGCTTTAAGTTCATACGGATTCAATAAAGAACTATTGCTTTCAGAATAAGCCAGGTGAACGTGACGCTTCGCACTTCCGCGAAGGAGCTTACGTTACAACGGGTGTATTCGCGCGTGACGGTGCACGGTGTTTCATTTGCAGTGCAGTCATTTGTTTCTGCTGGTGCACCGCTCCGCCAAACCCAATGTAGGGCCTACATCGTACACCCCTTTACCATTTTGCAAGTAGCCACATACGTACGTCGGCCCAATATGCGTAACAACCCCGTCTCATTGTGCAAGTATTCACTCATGAGTGTCGACCTCTGGGGTCGAGGAATTTCGCCCCAATCATATATCATCAGACGCATTTGACCCACATTGCCGTTTATGGCTACACTGGTTCTAGCCAAACTTATCTGTTCTGTCTAACTATGTCATGAATGTATAAGTCCTTTCCAAAATCAAATCGAACCATTTGTCCGCAGTAGCCTGGAGGATTGGTTCCCCACCATCATCGAATCCAAAACCGAAAGAATATCTAAGAAAACTCATACCTACCGGAAACAATTAAATTATATATTATAGGGGATACATATTTTAGTTGCACATCGTAAATAGTTGCAAAGTTAGCATTCCGTGGCCAATGAACTGCCTGGTTCAGGCTGAACCAGATTAGCTTAGGTTCCACCATTATAGTTAATTTTGGTCTGCCTATACTGACCTACAGCATGGACACCCGGGGCCGGACTCAAACGGAGTTGAACAGACTCGATTCATGCCGATGCCACTTGTGTCAGATCTTTGGCTTTCACTGCCCACAGAAGATGGCACCAGAAGCCTTGTCGCTATCAGTGCAAACTAGTCAGCAGGTTAGTCGTCCAAGAAGCCCAGTGGCGACACTTCGATCGGCCACCATATAAGCTTACCACCGAACGTCCCAGCCCCGCTTGTCTTTGACGAATACATCAGACGAGACACAGGCGACCACAGCAACATTGTCGCGGGGTAAACGGCGAGTTGACTAGAGTTGGGTTGCGTAGACAATATTCCTGATTAAATTGCAATTTTGGCAATTGCTAAGAAACTATTCCTGATAAAATTAGTTTTTTGTAATATACTATAAATGCACACTCACTTGGAAGTTGTGATGCAAACGCCCATTTGCACAAACAACAAAATCACAACAATTAAAGGTTCAGAACCTTCGCAACCGAATCAACTGATCTATCCGTCATATGACCAGTTGCTTAGCAAAAAGGCCATCAAGTTATCAAATAATGGATGCCGAACACGTGGCGCTATGTTTAGAAGAGTTTATTTATGAGAAACGAAAGTTTGGTAATTTGACAAATTATGGCAATGACATTTGATTTGCGAGATGTGATTCCGCAATAGTCATATGTAACTCAGTTTGGCAAAGAAAACATTTGACGGAGGTCACTCGTGTAATTGTGATTGTGACGTAAGCAAACCGCGACTTACTGGACACATCAATTCTCCTATTAGTAAGTTTCGTAATCTTCCATGGGCAAAGATATGCGCCACGAAATGGCAACATATTGTGTGTGTAACACGACAAGAAGAATTTCCCAAGTCCCTTTTAAATTTAAACATGTACTGTATTTAAATGGTGGCATTTAAAACAGCGGTTCTTGAGATTTTTTATGTAGACACAAATTACTAATCTGGAATGAAAACACCACAGCATACATCACCGAGTATAATATCTGATCTGATCTAGATCAGTACCCGAGCAAGATCGCAGTGACACCCCCGACTGCTGCATGACAACTAATAAATACACTAGTCGTGTTGTGTCGTCGTACATCAAGGCGATGTTTTGTCAAAGGTGTCACAAAGCTGTGACTCTTTGACGAAGGTCAACATGACCCAGCTTCTTTAATAATAATAGATTTAGTCGATCATCAACTAAAGTGGACATTTTACAAAGAACTAAGTCATTATTGTGGCATTCCTTCGTGACGTATTATGCCCTTGATGAGTTGTAGATGTTTCTCATTATAACAAAACCTTTTTACTCGGGCTGCTGATTGTATTGACGAAGCCGATGGCAAACAAGCGGGGTCGACAAATTCAATCCAGGGTGCACTTAAATTTAATGCTTATTTCGCCTTTGTGGTAAACATTGGCATAATGAATTTATAGGTGGAGAGACGGGTAAACATTGATACACAGGCTACTTGGGGTAAGCACAAGACCAGACTCTACCATGTATGTAAACATTGGCATACTTACGAATATTTTCCATAACTACAACATATGAATCCTTCGTCGAGCAACTTATAAGAGATGGACTTTGCGCGTTTAGCTGTATGTCATATAAATGTAGATGATATATCCCATAAAGACAACTTTGTTAACCATTATTTATTATGCCAATGTTTATACCAAAACAACACTCAATTTAAGCCGTAGATCGAGTGTGTCGACAACGTTTGTTTGCCGTCAGCTTCGTCAATACGGTCATCAACCCGTGTAAAAAGGCCACGCTATAATGAGAAATATCTACGACCCATCAAGGGCTTAACACGCCACATGGAACTGCCGTAATAATGACCGTGTTCTCTGTAGATTTTCCACTGTAGTTGAAGATCAAATAAATCCATTATTATAAACTAAGCGGAGTCACGTTGATCTTCTGCTTCGTCACACCTTTCAAGAAGCGTCGCCTTTATGTGCCATGATACATTTTGCTTGTTTGTTCATGAATTGTTGGATAATTTTCTAAAGATTTTTGCGGTCGCATTTCAATTCACATTCCTATATCCTGCGCCCATATACACACAGACACACATAATAAACATATGCACGTACGCACGCATATATATATATATATATATATATATATATATACATATATAATAAATATATATATATATATAATATATATATGTATATATACATATAATATATATTATATATATATATATATATATATATATATATATATTATATATATATATATATATATATATATATATAATATATATATATATATATATATAAAATATATATATATATATATATATATATATATATATATATATATATATATATATATATATATACACACACACATTCATATACGCAGACGTGTATGTATGTAAGTGACCCTATCTGATTATGATTTCACGCCATCAACTCGGTGTATTGAAGTATTTGTACAACTCAACATGTTGCAACGCTTCTCCGCTATGTTTCCGGTTAACTTAATGCGGTGATCTATTTTCGAATCATGAGTCATCAGTTCAATGTTACTGGTGTTTGTCTTCTTTCTATATTCGGTTGCGGTGTATTAAATTACTGTTTGGACTTCCTAAGACTGGCATTATGTCTAGTTAGAGGGGGTCAACATTAGCTGAATAACTACTGGGGGAGAATACATATTGCCATTTATTATTGGCATGATCCACATTTTAATTGAGAGCTATGAATCACAGCACAATATAATACTTTGTCTTTGTTATAATGTGCTCACATAAAACATTTGGATAGTTCACGATGTTCTTGTATTATTGAACAGTCTATAGGAACATCTATTTTCATACCAATATACTAATTAATGTTGCCCTCCCCCACGTTTAGTGGTCAATATTAACTGAATAACCACTTAGGTCTTAGCATGGGGCACATATTGGCATGATCCACATTTTAACTTAGAAGTACAATTCGTAGCACAGTCACACACAGTCAATAGAATACTTCGTTGTAATGTGTGTACTTTAAAACATTTGTTGAGTAGTTCACGATGTTCTCATACTATTGAATAGTGTACGGCAACGTGCAATTAATTTCATAATAACGCATTAATGAATGTTTACCTCCAAGTTAGGGGTCAACATTAGCTGAATAACATCTTGGCCCTTGGCTTGGGAGGGTACACATTGACATGACCACAGTAGAATACGTGGTTGTAATGTGCTTACCTTAAAACATTTGAATAGTTCAGGGCGTTGTCATAATATTGGACAGTATACAGCAACGGCCTTTTTCATAGCAACACACACATACGTTGGCGTACACAACTATTTAAACTGCTGTACTATATGTTTTTACCAATCTTTCCAAGATTCGGCAATGCTGATAGTTCGCAGCGACGCCTATTGAGTCGATTGGAACCGACCTGTCGATACTTCCGGTTATCTTTTATTTTCAATACGGCTGCCTACTCTTACATCGGTTTGTGTAGGAGCATTCGATACACACCTATATAATTAATATTTTGTTCACAATTCGCAAGGGTTGATGTTATCAGGCTATATTACAAGTCAGCTGTGCGATAGTTCCATAAGCATGAATGTTTACGACTACGTAGTATTACGGCTACATCCCTGCCCTGGCTAGCCTATAGCCTATATATAGGCATAGCAATAATCTGTAGTATATTTGCTGACGTTGAAGTTTCGGAATCCAGGAACAACAAATTGAATGAACATTTTTCACAGTACATAATAGTTATGTTATCAGGTTATATTAAGTCAGCTGAACTATAGTTACAGACATATATGGATGTCAACGATTAGGTATAACGGTATTATATATTGCCTATAGCAATAATCCGTAGTACATATTATATCTATTAACGACTAAGTTTCGAAATCCAAGATATTCCAGCCAAAATCCAGGCTCACCATGTAGAATAAGCCGGTCTACTATTTAAAATAGTTTACCCTTTATCGCATCTGCCTCTTCATCATGATTGTAGACTCGATTCCAACTCGGGCACGTAATGCATGCTGATCTCCTAGCCAATTAGCCATGACCTACTCAGTTCAGCCACAATGTAACTGTCTATTAGAAATCAGCCACGGAGAAAGATTCTAACTACTCAATCATGTTCAGAAGATTTGAACTAGAGAACATCACACTCGACTAAGTCGTATAACATGGGTTGAATCCTGTGCATCCGTGTCAAACACTGGGCATTTTTTCACCCTAAATTATCTATTCTAGTTTGCCGAGCTGTACATAAATGCGTATCTGGCTATAGACAGTGGTGGATATTTATGTACGAATAATCTTCGCGCAATACTTACAGCATCACTGGATGTTTCCCAGAGAAGCCGAGATGGTGTTCCATTCAACATGTCTGCCAGGGAGTAAAGTGTAAAGCACTTTGAGCAATCCTGAGGATCGGATAAATAAATTTAGAAGAACTTATCTTCTAATAAATACTAATATATTTAGTTAGAGAGCATGTTAGCATTCATATAATTATGCCAAGCATTTTAAGGATAATTGTATAATATGAGCGTCCATGATGATAATAATGATGCTATGTAAAGTTGCTTTAATAAATCACCAGAAATAAAACATACTGTTGTATGTTCGCTTTTGATTCCACACATGTAATAATGTAGGAAATGTACCATCATGAATACTATTATGTCTACACAATTGGTTACCACTCGTCTTCAATGGGTGGTCGTGAAGGTTGCAACATCTCATCTCTCACCTATTTTGCAGCCAACCTCTCACTTTTTAACAACAGAAAAAAAACAGTAAAACTAACCGGAAGGAATTATTTCAGAAAATTATTTAAGAGACGATTACTTTCAACACAGGTTCTCTTAATCGAGAGTCTGAAGTTCTAGCCACTGCGCTATTACATTACTACGCTACTAGTACCATTACGTTTTAAAAAGAAAGTAAAACTTAAACAATATTGCCTACCACCTCTTTTGAATTGATTATGTAACATGGCATACCAGACAAAATCTCCCAGATTATAGGCATTTATTAGAATGTTTACACGCACTTGGGAGTGTCTGGTGAAGCCTTAGTAGATGGATCCAGTAAGTGTATTTGAAGGTTATTTATTGGACCTTGAGGGTTATAGGGCTTGAATGGTGTAGGTCTGTGCATCTAGAATGCCTGGAATCTCTTGTATTTCGAAACCTAAAGGGAATAATAACACCTAACGCTTGAATTCGTGTTATATTACATCCTTCTATATATATTTATATACCCAACAACCAAAAAACTAAGGAATTCAACATTCCACACTTTACGCAATGCCAATGGAGATTTTCGAATATGCTTTTTTGCGCTTTCTTGATGCCCAGACACGACACATGCTGGCAGCAGGCGTACTGTTTCTTTGCATTCATAGCATATTTACAAAAATATCTGTTGGATCGAAACGAGCGTCAACATTAATTATGGTGCGATATTCCGATGTACTACAACACACCATAGGGACGATACATTTATCTTAAGATTCCTTACGAATACAAATTTGTAGAAAAATTGACGCCAGAAGTTTCGTAGAAGCCTACTTGAACTTCGCAATCGCGGCCGTCTTCGGCTCGATTGCAAAGTTATTAGGAAGTTCTACCTGCATGGACGTATTCATTCCATTAACACATGTGATTTGTTTTTGTAGATGCATTTCTATTCACGAGCACAAGAAAGTACATGTGTTCTAATCACCATGTCCTTCACATTAACACGTGTAGAGATCAAAGTGTCACGAGTAGGACAACATCTTACGTCATTAATATCCTTGTAAGGTCAAACTGTTTGACGCTAGCGGATTTGTCCAATCTCAACGTGACAACGTAATTCTATCAGTCGTAGTGACTATTTGAAATATCAGCAAATGACTCACCTTTTGTCGAGATTAATGTGCTGGTATATACTTAATTGGTATCAACTGTGTTAATGAAGCGTTAACGAGGTCCTGAACACACGACCGCGACACAGATCCTCGTTATCTACTGAGTGAGGAGTTTCAGCGCAGTGACGAGCTCCCGTATGTTCTGTGGCCCTATCGTTGTTGATCCTATCGATTAGAAAGTGTCGGCGACTGTACGTCCCGCTTATATGCCTACGGCAAACAATTTGAACTACTTAGACCCACGTGCTCCTGGATATATCAATAATCGGAAGCCGCCGTCATCGTCATAATACCGATCTGGTTTGAACAACCAATGGAAAGGTATTGTAGACAGGAAATGGACTGAATACGACGAAGCCACTGATATGAGAATTTGCAAAGCAATTGTCTGCGTAACTTGTTTGCTGATCATTCGATACCTCCATGAGAAACGTACGCGTTACAACGAAGACGAGTTCCTCGCGAGGATTAAACGTCATTGGAAACGTTTGCAACGTGCAGTGAGCCATCAGCATGACCTCTACTCTGCGTGACCGCTGCTTCTGACCAGCCATTTACTGTGACGTCATGCATAACGGTAGAACACTCAACTCAATGTAAAAGCTGACACATCGCCTCAGGTCACACTGCTACACGTACATTCTCCAGATCCACAAATCCCAGTACCATAATCCCTACTTAAAACTCCGACATCTTCTCTACTCACTGTCTTTATGCAAAATTCCAATCAGTCGTCCCAATGCCCCTTTTCTTCTTTACCTAATGCCAACACCAATCTCTTTGCAATCCTTACATCTCTGACTGCCCCACAACATGACGTTAATGTGTGCTGCTTCACTATTCCCAGGGTCTCGCATGTCTCCGTTCCTTATCGCATTAGGGCGATTCATCTGAACACACACACACACACACACACACACACACACACACACACACACACACACACACACACACGCATACAAGAATTGTGTATAGCATTCTTCATGCATACTACAAGATATTCTAGAGTACATTTGAGAATGTACGTAAATAGATTTACCAACATTACGTGTGACAAAAACTAGTCCCTGCCTTGCCAGTTATGTTAACAAGGGTCCACTGTCACCGATGTGCTGTTAGTATTATACACACTCCTATATTTGTCATGTACTATTGGATTACACACAGGGAGTTATATACTATTAATATTGATAACACCACAACCAACAACACTTGCAGTAACAATAATAATAACACAAACAACAGTAATTATTTAATAAAAATAATAATATTACTACTATGTTTTATTATTATAGTATGAAGTGGTATAATACGAAATTACGTAAACTTAGATTGCACACCACATCTTACGAAATCAACGCGGAAGGATCCACCACCCAGCACGAGTGGAACTACACGGGGAAGGATCCACCACCAAGCACGAGTGGAACTACACGGGGAAGGATCCACCACCCAGCACGAGTGGAACTACACGGGGAAGGATCCACCACCCAGCACGAGTGGAACTACACGGGGAAGGATCCACCACCCAGCACGAGTGGAACTACACGGGAAGGATCCACCACCCAGCACGAGTGGAACTACACGGGGAAGGATCCACCACCCAGCACGAGTGGAACTACACGGGGAAGGATCCACCACCCAGCACGAGTGGAACTACACGGGGAAGGATCCACCACCCAGCACGAGTGGAACTACACGGGGAAGGATCCACCACCCAGCACGAGTGGAACTACACGGGAAGGATCCACCACCCAGCACGAGTGGAACTACACGGGAAGGATCCACCACCCAGCACGAGTGGAACTACACGGGAAGGATCCACCACCCAGCACGAGTGGAACTACACGGGAAGGATCCACCACCCAGCACGAGTGGAACTACACGGGAAGGATCCACCACCCAGCACGAGTGGAACTACACGGGGAAGGATCCACCACCCAGCACGAGTGGAACTACACGGGGAAGGATCCACCACCCAGCACGAGTGGAACTACACGGGGAAGTATCCACCACCCAGCATGAGTGGAACTACACGCGGAAGGATCCACCACCCAGCACGAGTGGAACTACACGGGAAGGATCCACCACCCAGCACGAGTGGAACTACACGCGGAAGGATCCACCACCCAGCACGAGTGGAACTACACGGGAAGGATCCACCACCCAGCACGAGTGGAACTACACGCGGAAGGATCCACCACCCAGCACGAGTGGAACTACACGGGAAGGTCCACCACCCAGCACGAGTGGAACTACACGGGGAAGGATCCACCACCCAGCACGAGTGGAACTACACGGGAAGGATCCACCACCCAGCACGAGTGGAACTACACGGGAAGGATCCACCACCCAGCACGAGTGGAACTACACGGGAAGGATCCACCACCCAGCACGAGTGGAACTACACGGGAAGGATCCACCACCCAGCACGAGTGGAACTACACGGGAAGGATCCACCACCCACACGAGTGGAACTACACGGGAAGGATCCACCACCCAGCACGAGTGGAACTACACAAGGAAGGATCCACCACCCAGCACGAGTGGAACTACACGGGAAGGATCCACCACCCAGCACGAGTGGAACTACACGGAAGGATCCACCACCCAGCACGAGTGGAACTACACGGGAAGGATCCACCACCCAGCACGAGTGGAACTACACGGGAAGGATCCACCACCCAGCACGAGTGGAACTACACGGGGAAGGATCCACCACCAGCACGAGTGGAACTACACGGGAAGGATCCACCACCCAGCACGAGTGGAACTACACGGGGAAGGATCCACCACCCAGCACGAGTGGAACTACACGGGGAAGGATCCACCACCCAGCACGAGTGGAACTACACGGGGAAGGATCCACCACCCAGCACGAGTGGAACTACACGGGGAAGGATCCACCACCCAGCACGAGTGGAACTACACGGGGAAGGATCCACCACCCAGCACGAGTGGAACTACACGGGGAAGGATCCACCACCCAGCACGAGTGGAACTACACGGGAAGGATCCACCACCCAGCACGAGTGGAACTACACGGGGAAGGATCCACCACTCAGCACGAGTGTAACTACATGGGAAGGATCCACCACCCAGCACGAGTGGAACTACACGGGGAAGGATCCACCACCCAGCACGAGTGGAACTACACGGGAAGGATCCACCACCCAGCACGAGTGGAACTACACGGGAAGGATCCACCACCCAACACGAGTGGAACTACACAAGGAAGGATCCACCACCCAGCACGAGTGGAACTACACGGGGAAGGATCCACCACCCAGCACGAGTGGAACTACACAGGGAAGGATCCACCACCCAGCACGAGTGGAACTACACGGGAAGGATCCACCACCCAGCACGAGTGGAACTACACGGGAAGGATCCACCACCCAGCACGAGTGGAACTACACGGGGAAGGATCCACCACCCAGCACGAGTGGAACTACACGGGGAAGGATCCACCACCCAGCACGAGTGGAACTACACGGGGAAGGATCCACCACCCAGCACGAGTGGAACTACACGGGGAAGGATCCACCACCCAGCACGAGTGGAACTACACGGGGAAGGATCCACCACCCAGCACGAGTGGAACTACACGGGGAAGGATCCACCACCCAGCACGAGTGGAACTACACGGGGAAGGATCCACCACCCAGCACGAGTGGAACTACACGGGGAAGGATCCACCACCCAGCACGAGTGGAACTACACGGGAAGGATCCACCACCCAGCACGAGTGGAACTACACGGGGAAGGATCCACCACCCAGCACGAGTGGAACTACATGGGAAGGATCCACCACCCAGCACGAGTGGAACTACACGGGGAAGGATCCACCACCCAGCACGAGTGGAACTACACGGGAAGGATCCACCACCCAGCACGAGTGGAACTACACGGGAAGGATCCACCACCCAGCACGAGTGGAACTACACGGGAAGGATCCACCACCCAGCACGAGTGGAACTACACGGGAAGGATCCACCACCCAGCACGAGTGGAACTACACGGGAAGGATCCACCACCCAGCACGAGTGGAACTACACGGGGAAGGATCCACCACCCAGCACGAGTGGAACTACACGGGGAAGGATCCACCACCCAGCACGAGTGGAACTACACGGGAAGGATCCACCACCCAGCACGAGTGGAACTACACGGGGAAGGATCCACCACCCAGCACGAGTGGAACTACACGGGAAGGATCCACCACCCAGCACGAGTGGAACTACACGGGAAGGATCCACCACCCAACACGAGTGGAACTACACGGGAAGGATCCACCACCCAGCACGAGTGGAACTACACGGGAAGGATCCACCACCCAACACGAGTGGAACTACACGGGAAGGATCCACCACCCAGCACGAGTGGAACTACACAGGGAAGGATCCACCACCCAGCACGAGTGGAACTACACGGGGAAGGATCCACCACCCAGCACGAGTGGAACTACACAGGGGAAGGATCCACCACCCAGCACGAGTGGAACTACACGGGGAAGGATCCACCACCCAGCACGAGTGGAACTACTACAAGGGGAAGAGATCCACCACCCAGCACGAGTGGAACTACACGGGGAAGGATCCACCACCCAGCACGAGTGGAACTACACGGGAAGGATCCACCACCCAGCACGAGTGGAACTACACGGGGAAGGATCCACCACCCAGCACGAGTGGAACTACACGGGAAGGATCCACCACCCAGCACGAGTGGAACTACACGGGGAAGGATCCACCACCCAGCACGAGTGGAACTACACAGGAAGGATCCACCACCCAGCACGAGTGGAACTACAGGGAAGGATCCACCACCCAGCACGAGTGGAACTACACGGGGAAGGATCCACCACCCAGCACGAGTGGAACTACACGGGGAAGGATCCACCACCCAGCACGAGTGGAACTACAGGGAAGGATCCACCACCCAGCACGAGTGGAACTACACAGGAAGGATCCACCACCCAGCACGAGTGGAACTACACAAGGAAGGATCCACCACCCAGCACGAGTGGAACTACACGAGGAAGGATCCACCACCCAGCACGAGTGGAACTACACGGGAAGGATCCACCACCCAACACGAGTGGAACTACACGGGGAAGGATCCACCACCCAGCACGAGTGGAACTACAAGGAAGGATCCACCACCCAGCACGAGTGGAACTACACGGGAAGGATCCACCACCCAGCACGAGTGGAACTACACAGGAAGGATCCACCACCCAGCACGAGTGGAACTACACAGGGAAGGATCCACCACCCCATACGCACACGAGTGGAACTACACAAGGAAGGATCCACCACCCAGCACGAGTGGAACTACACGGGGAAGGATCCACCACCCAGCACGAGTGGAACTACACGGGGAAGGATCCACCACCCAGCACGAGTGGAACTACACAAGGAAGGATCCACCACCCAGCACGAGTGGAACTACACAAGGAAGGATCCACCACCCAGCACGAGTGGAACTACACGGGAAGGATCCACCACCCAGCACGAGTGGAACTACACGGGAAGGATCCACCACCCAGCATGAGTGGAACTACACGGGAAGGATCCACCACCCAGCACGAGTGGAACTACACAAGGAAGGATCCACCACCCAGCACGAGTGGAACTACACGCGGAAGGATCCACCACCCAGCACGAGTGGAACTACACGGGAAGGATCCACCACCCAGCACGAGTGGAACTACACAAGGAAGGATCCACCACCCAGCACGAGTGGAACTACACGGGAAGGATCCACCACCCAGCACGAGTGGAACTACACGGGAAGGATCCACCACCCAGCACGAGTGGAACTACACAGGGAAGGATCCACCACCCAGCACGAGTGGAACTACACAAGGAAGGATCCACCACCCAGCACGAGTGGAACTACACGGGGAAGGATCCACCACCCAGCACGAGTGGAACTACAAGGGGAAGGATCCACCACCCAGCACGAGTGGAACTACACAAGGAAGGATCCACCACCCAGCACGAGTGGAACTACACGGGGAAGGATCCACCACCCAGCACGAGTGGAACTACACAAGGAAGGATCCACCACCCAGCACGAGTGGGAAACCCCCCTGACACACGGGAAGGATCCACCACCCAGCACGAGTGGAACTACACAAGGAAGGATCCACCACCCAGCACGAGTGGAACTACACGGGGAAGGATCCACCACCCAGCACGAGTGGAACTACACGGGAAGGATCCACCACCCAGCACGAGTGGAACTACACGGGGAAGGATCCACCACCCAGCACGAGTGGAACTACACGGGGAAGGATCCACCACCCAGCACGAGTGGAACTACACAAGGAAGGATCCACCACCCAGCACGAGTGGAACTACACAAGGAAGGATCCACCACCCAGCACGAGTGGAACTACACGGGAAGGATCCACCACCCAGCACGAGTGGAACTACACGGGAAGGATCCACCACCCAGCACGAGTGGAACTACACGGGAAGGATCCACCACCCAGCACGAGTGGAACTACACGGGGAAGGATCCACCACCCAGCACGAGTGGAACTACACGGGAAGGATCCACCACCCAGCACGAGTGGAACTACACGGGAAGGATCCACCACCCAACACGAGTGGAACTACACAAGGAAGGATCCACCACCCAGCACGAGTGGAACTACACGGGGAAGGATCCACCACCCAACACGAGTGGAACTACACGGGAAGGATCCACCACCCAACACGAGTGGAACTACACAAGGAAGGATCCACCACCCAGCACGAGTGGAACTACACGGGGATGGAAGAACGCATTCGTTTTGCCACTTTGATTTCTCGACACACCACAAACAAGTGTTACGAGAGGGCCCAGAAACACCATTGAACCAATTGTTTTCGGACAGTTAGGATGGGGTAAAATGTAAACAAACGATATGTCATGAATGGGCACTCGACGACTGCGTAGGGTCCGAGTGTGCCATTTTTCCTTGCGAAATGTGTGACGATGGCTAAATATTACAAGTGGATATGTTTATTTTGGACGCACCTTTTTAGATAGTCAAATATCGGGTGGTGTTGTGATTCAACTTTATGACAAATGTCATTTAAGGGACCCGTTTTTCACGTGTCATTTTCGTACTATGAAGTTAAGACATGTTTGAAATGCATTGCACACATTGGTGAGTTAATCCGAGATTAAATTCCTTTGGGTTTCCTGTAGTAAATCCGTGTCTGATGATTGATGTTTATTAGCTGTGAGTGTGCTTCCTCTCTGAAAGAGGTCATCAGTTAATGCTGACTTCACACGCCGTAAACAGATTAACATAAATTGATATAAACATGACACAAGAAGCCAGAAGACAATCAATTATTAATGTACGATTTGTATACATGTGATATTGACAATATTTTGAAGGTCCTGTTATATTGTAACTCAGGTAACAAGTGCGCGGGTGAGCACGGTTTAACGGGGTTCATTCCTGGTTAAGCAGCCAATCAGAACACTGCCAATGTCACATTTCGTTCATAGTGCCCTGGCTATAACATACCTCAATCAAAGTCACCAGACATGAAGTTGAGGAGGGGGGGGGCTGAATGAAGGAGATTTGAAAGACCGGAACAAGTGGCACAACTCGCATATTCCAGGCCGGCTCTGTGGGGAAACATGGCGACAGAAGACGAAGTCTCCGGCGGACACGTCAAGGTTTAATAAACAAAGTTCTGGTTAAAGCCCCAAAAGTGTAATTACCTTTAATCATACGGAATTTTTGTTGGCCACATAAAACCGTATGCAATGATTGCTCAAACCTTGCAAGAACAAACTACATGGTTATATTTCAATTAATGAACAAGTGTCAATTACAAACCCATTAAAACAGTATATTCATTCTATTGAAAACAAATAGAATACCGTAGCTGTACTTGTAAGGTTCGTCGTTAAACTGTTTTTCAGGAGAAGACGTGAAACGTCCACGTGCAATTACAGACGAATGTCACGTCTGCTGAAAGACATGGCGGCATAGGCCAACACACTCAGTAATCATTGTTTTGTTTTGTTTTGTTTTGTTTTGTTTTGTTTTGTTTTGTTTTGTTTTGTTTTGTTTTGTTTTGTTTTGTTTTGTTTTGTTTTGTTTTGTTTTGTTTTGTTTTGTTTTGTCTTGTCTTGTCTTGTCTTGTCTTGTCTTGTCTTGTCTTGTCTTGTCTTGTCTTGTCTTGTCTTGTCCTGTCCTGTCCTGTCCTGTCCTGTCCTGTCCTGTCCTGTCCTGTCCTGTCGTCCTGTCCTGTCCTGTCCTGTCCTGTCCTGTCCTGTCCTGTCCTGTCCTGTCCTGTCCTGTTAAACTTAAGCATCACGTTTACACTTATTATTGAAAATGCCATGTTTAAATAGGCACAAAAGTGAACGCTTGATGATGTTGCAAATTACCAACGGGTAAACGAAGAAGTGTACCTACACACTTGTGGCGCCAAAATGATTTTCACTGTTACTTAAGATGACTGCTTAAGATTACATTAGATAGACATTAAAAAGATTGAAGGAGATAGCGTTAACTACGGTGCGAAGAAGCAATTTGCACCCACCCCATACTGCCCACGAGACTCGATAGAAAGAATAATTTCATAAATGAAAGTGCACCCGTGTCGATAAATGATCAAATGCTACACAGATGATCCTGCTAACATGATCAAGTTCGAAAGTTAGCACTTTGGACCGCCTTGTTATCATTCACAACAGATTTAATGACGAAACGAATTGCAAACACATTATTGTACACACCATTGGTTATTTTATAGAAACATTGTTGGGTTCTGTTCTGAACAAATTCTAAACAGGTTATCAATCGAAACCAGGTTTAACGTCGCCACTGATACTCTTGTGTCCACAATTCCTGAAGTGGGCGTCATAAAAAACACTTCATTAGAATTAGAAGGTAAATTAATATGTCATTCCAGTGCACTCATATTAAAACACAACTGAGTAAAAAGCATCCACCTTTGATGCTACACATCCCAACTTCACATTTGAACTACCGTAAATAAAAAGTGCCAAGCTTAGGGGATTTGTAAATATAACAATTGCAAAAATCCACATAAGTTTGGATATGGGTGCATAGGTAGGTGAAGGGCCCATTTTTATTTCCCTGTATATACCACCCATAATTGTTTCAGCAACTCTGTCCGTCTTTATATCACTGCAATTTATTAGCCTTTTGAATTGTTTTTTTTAATGAGGGATGGGTGAGTGGCATCTATTTTGTCCAGTTTATTTGAGTTTATTTTGGTTTATTTACAAATTCCTTTACTAATCATTTCACAAAAACAGATTAAAAAGACTGCGATATCAGCACTCTGCGCAAGACAGAGTCATCTGACGAACCAGGTTTTATATGGCGCAGCAAACGCCATCAACGCTTACCGGAGAAACCAGGACACTAAACGCACAAAATGTCATGCTAGAAATAGACAACCTACTTGATAGCAGCTACGACAAGCAGTGTCTCTCTTGAGACAAAAGTTGACTTCTATTACAACTACTACTATGTATTGTGATAACTACAGTGTGTGTGTGTGTGTGTGTGTGTGTGTGTGTGTGTGTGTGTGTGTGTGTGGTGTGCGTGCGTGCGTGCGTGCGTGCGTGCGTGCGTGCGTGCGTGTGTGTGTGTGTGTTTGTTTGTATGTGTGTATAATATATATGTTGGTAAACATATTCAAATAAAAACCGACACTAAGGGTCCAGTATAGACTAATACTTGCATTATCTTCTTTCTGTGTGTGTGTGTGTGTGTGTGTGTGTGTGTGTGTGTGTGTGTGTGTGTGGTGTGTGTGTGCGTGTGCGTGTGCGTGTGCGTGTGCGTGTGCGTGTGCGTGTGCGTGTGCGTGTGCGTGTGCGTGTGCGTGTGCGTGTGCGTGTGCGTGTGCGTGTGCGCGTGCGCGTGCGCGTGCGCATGCGCATGCGCATGCGTATGCGCATGCGCATGCGTATGCGCATGCGTATGTGTATGCTGCCTATTATTATTGTGATATAATAATTACGAAGTAAATAATAATACTGTTTTCTTCGTCATATAAGTATATAACGCATCTTGATTTATATGTATACTTAGCTTTTTCACATCTTATACAATACAATACAATACAAAATAATAATCTGTACAAGTTCCAAATGGGAAATTCCCGTGGTAGACATTCATGTAACACAATGATATTAGTTTTTTACATAACAATGTTAATAATAGTGCTCATTTCCCCATTGTATTCCCCCTCCTCCCAATCACTTCCCCTCTCCGATATCACATTTAATGGTTATTTTACGGGGTGTGAAAAATAGTTCGGGTATAAATATTATAATGATTATAGCTACTTGATTGCAACACAGATAAGCTATTGTTAGATGCAAACTGTTGTACCTGTATTAGTAGTAATCTGATACTAATTTCGGAGAGGACATTTATGACGGAAAATACACACACTTCTTTAAAAATTGAAGAAATACTACTAATTACATTTTAATTAAAATATTCCGTATATGAAACAAATATATTCTAGTGGTTAATTTTCAATTATTATAGCTTCAGTGATATTATATTTGAACCAGTACCCGTGTTTGCATGAGGAAACGGTGTATGTTGTTACAAAACGGTATACATGTGGATAATAGCCTTAGAAATTGTCCGAGTCTAATCCCAATACAATGATCCATTCACGTCCTAAACATTGCAGAAAAGGCTGAAATCACCCAAAATATTGACACTGACCTGTGGCCGAGCACAGTCCTCGGGGGCTTTAAAAGAGGAATTTATAAAAGGGATGTGCCGGGGGTAGAGAAGACCTGGGCCTAACGTAATCAGCCGCAGAGACCCCTGGCGGCCGAGGATGGGTTACCTTGAGGAGTCATCTTTATTGGTCACTGGAGCGACAAACAGTAGCGTCATATCACGGATAACCAATGCTACCAATTTGGCTGGTTCCGACTCCAGAGCGTGGCGCCACTTGTACGCATATTCACGAATTTATGCTTGTCAACGTAATCAGCGGCGCGTATCAAAGGCAGGATTCGGGAAACAAATCACATGGTCGTCTGCACATAAAACGGTAATATTTCACTTAGTTGGCCTATAATATTATCAGCATCTGCTGTAGGCATTTCTGTGTTGGAGCAATAGGAATTTTTAAATTCGGAAGATTCGTGCTTGGATTTCACATCTTCGGAAGTCGGAGGGTTCGGAGAGCGAAGGGTACTTTGGGGCGCTGGATCGAACACTTGGGAGACTTGCTTCTACTATGGGAGATTCGCAATAGTCCGGAAAGCTCCCGGGAAAGTAGGATTATTAGTAGGTATACATTAGGGCCAGCGTGATGAACCTAGGGCAACAAGGGACTAAGCCTACGGCTTCCTATCCACAATCATCAGGTGGATTATTCTGGCGTACGTTAGGTAGGAGTCAACAGAACAGAGATTCAGTACAGGGAGGATAAAAATGGTATAATAAACCAATCCTGAAGAAAAATTTCAAACATATATAAATAAACACACACACACACACACACACACACACACACACACACACACACACACACACACACACACACACACACACACACACACACACACACACACACACACACACACACACACACACACACACACACACACACACACACACACACACACACACACACACACACACACTTTTTAAAATGATATATTTCTTTATTAGAACAAATTAATATTCGTGACAATTTTCATAAAGTTGGAGGAAGAATAATGACAAATAAACAAATAAACAACTGTAAGTTCGTGTTCCTATCAACCGTCGATAGTCTTCATCAGGAACTGGTTGGTCGCCAGGCGGCATATCTGATACTGTGTTGTTTATCTCTGCTCGCCAGAGGGCCTGACGAGTAGAGGCCAAACAGCAAGAAAAGCGTATCAGATGGTCACAAAAACAATCCTTACTAACACGCTATGCTATTGGTGTCATCTGTGACCGGCTATTGGAAATGCATTGTTTTTAAAAAAAATTACATTTATAAATTGTTCTACGTCTATGACACACACAGCACTGACACGAGTGACACGTAATTTATTTAGGCTACTCTTTTTTAACCACATTACGTATTTACTGGTTTCTCTGATTTGCTGAATTTGTGGCAGTTGTTTAATGACAATGAACAGTATTTCAGATATTATTGCTTAGTCTTCTGGCTATACAATACACCACACTACAATACAATACAGTACAGTACAGTACAGTACAGTAC
>JAODUO010000222.1:0-32500 GCA_025642075.2 Ridgeia piscesae | reverse complement strand
CCGTCCGTCCGTCCGTCCGTCTGTTGGGTATGGGCACGTTCGTCCGCGCCCCGCGAGCCGTGTGTATAATATTATGGTTGCACGCGAACATGTGAACGTGTAAATGCTACGCTATACATTACCATCATACGCCTCGCCGTCCAGAAGAACAATTGTCTCTACACCTGGAGAGTCAATGGTCGGTGGCACAGCGTCTGTTGTAACGGGGCAGACCACTTCTGTAGTGACAGATCCTTTCAGAGAATCTACTCACGTAGATCGAAGCTACACTTGTTCGCTGTTCCCACGATCCTTACATTGTTGGCTCCTCTCCACTCGGGTTGTGCCTCGATTCTACTCGCTGGTGTTTTCCACCTTACGCACGCTCGTGCGCTATATAATATAAAGTATCATCTCACACAACACAGTAACGACGCTATTATATATATACTACACAGTTGGTCTTTCATGGCAGTACAACGTTATGTGAAGTCCAATGTGTTGATCTTTTTCGCGATACGTAATTTACGAATGAATATAGTTGACTATTTCTATCTTTATTGGTCATGTGTATACTAACGTTTTGAGTGTATGCTTATCGTTCTATAAATTTGGCATTTTATTACTGTTATATTTTAATAGAAACAATTGGGGCGGCTTTTTTGAGCTCATCAGTTATGATAATTGCCAGACCATAGTAGACATTTCGCATAAACATACAAAAATCACATTTTGCCGTTTGCTCCATGGCAAATTTGCTCAATCGAATTTCTCTAGGAGACATTTTTCCATGTTGCGATTAATACGCCAAAATTATGAGTACATAAACATTAACCATTACTATAACTGATTCATACAGCTGAGTGAACTAGAGGAACGTAGAACTAACTAATCCAAAGTTCGAAACGACAGCACGCCGAGCACGATGGTCCATCATCACTGACCGTCTCGGCTGACCGTCTTTGCTAGCGGTCAAAGGGACAGCCTAATTACAGTAGCCGCAAAGTAAACAAATTGGGATGCAAAGGTTTCTCTAGTAGCAAACCAAAATAACTTTTTAATGATCTTCGCCACGGGAATTAACAATTGACAATGAACACTCTCTAGCGCAAGATGTATTGGTCCAGCACATTTTACGAAATTGCCGACTTCTATTTACAGCTGACGCAGGGTGACCTTGTTCCCCACGATACATGCACCGGCAATTCATAAGCCCTAGTGCTGCGTTCAAATCATCTCCTGTGTGTAGCACAGCTGTACCGTGAATACGAGACTTTGTAACACCTACCTAGACTGGTTGCATAAATTCACCAATCGTAAACGCGAGAGGAGCTCGTGAACTTCATAGTTTGCCAACTTTTGTTTACGATAAGTGTTTACATCTCCATCTCCAAGTAGTTTAAAACGTGGGCGCGATAAGTATGCAACAATGAAGAGTTGTTCGGTTTCGAACCAGTAGAAATAAACAGCCTTAAAATAGATTAGTCACGCAAAGTTATTGAATATATTCTGCGTTCCCGTATATATATTCATATTGTTGCATACTTATCGCGCCCACGTTTTAAACTACTTGGAGATGGAGATGTAAACACTTGCAACGTGTTTACCCGGTCACCCCGAAATCGGAACAACTCGCCGATGTTGCACCACGTTTTAGATTACTTCCCGTTGTTAACCCTGGCTATATGCTTACAAGACCACCACGCAATCATCGAGACTGTGACCTCAGAAAACACCTCAACAATTTAACAAGTTGTTGAAAACAAATGAAGAAATCAGGAATCAGTGTGACCCTCGTCACGCATCGGTGAACGCACAATGAACTGCTGCACAAATGCGTCATGCGTGGGTGGTGATGGCGTAATTGTCTGGCGCTTCGGTTGGTTTTAACTGTTCTGCTTGGAGACAACGCTGATGAGAGAATGAAGCAGAACATAGCCACATGACGCCTACATAAATTGTCCTACTCTAGTGGAGTAAACAGATTCCACGCCATCGTCTTGCGTAATACTCACTCACGCAAAACGGAACCACCCCGGATTGGGAACGGTTATGTATCATTTTGATAATAACAGCTAACATAATTGATACATTGCGACGAACGAATGCAAAGTTCGGCAGAATATCTTTGCCAGCATGTTTTTGCATACGCACGCATGCACGCACGCACTCGTATACCCATTATATGGAGAGATTTAGCAATTACATACCAACAGTATTAACGTAAGTAGGATCGCGTGCAATAGGTACAACATAACGAACAATTGCCTTTAATCATGCACTCGCTTAAGCCCCTGCGTGCCCAGGCATCACGCGAGGCTTCAACAAAAGAGCTCCAATAATGTGGGCACACACAGCCTGTGCGTTGATTATGTGTAGTTGCGTGAATACAATTTGTAAGTTATCAGGAATGTTGTTTATGAAAAGGTCTTCTCTCTCAGCGTTCTTACTACATCAATGAATGAATCAATCAATCAATAAATTTCACCGTTGGCACATATGAGCTACTTCATGTCGAATAATCTGAGCAGCGTTGTTCTTATGCCAATCAAGAGTATCAATAAATTCAGAAAATTCAGAAAGGGTGATGAACGCATCGAAATTTGACGTATATTTTATTTAACTGCGACTACCCATGTTTCAATGTACTTTGTAATAACAGACCACACGACAAAGTTCTCCAGTGGGAAACTCAGTATATATTATATGATGCATATTGTATCTGTGGTGACTTTGCAATAAATAATAGTATAGGTAAACCAGTGGTTCTGTGTGTCTTTACAAATTAGCTCACGACGTTATCAGCTGAAGAAGAACGAACACATCTGTAGAACGCATTCAGTTGTTATAAAGAGAAATACAACATCGTGGAGTGAATGCATTTTGCTGATTTATTCAACACAGAATATAAGCATGTACATACTTAAAATCTAAATACACAGTAATGCAGTAAATATAACATTACCCACGAAAGTACACGCACTTGTTTCCACTGGGGTCCTTGCATAGACGCAGACAAGTACATGATGCATATTTTAATAAATATGGAAAATATAGCAACCCAAGACAGTAATAATAAATGAATAGTAATTAATATTTAGAAGTCAGAAGACATTAGCAATACATATTTATAATTTCATTTGCAATCATTTAGTAATTGAATTTATTATATATATATATATATATATATATATATATATATAATATCGTTATTTATTATTATTATTATTTAAGCATAGTAAGTTGATAGCACATATAAACTCAAGTTGACAAGACATGGTCACCATCATAAAATAAAGGTATTACTACTACTACTACTACTACTACTACTACTACTACTACTACTACTGCTACTACTACTACTACTACTACTACTACTACTACTACTACTACTACTACTACTACTACTACTACTACTACTACTACAACAACAACAACCACTACTACTACTACTACCACCACCACCACCACCATCACCATCACCACCACCACCACCTCCACCACCACCACCTCCACCATCACCACCACCACCACCACAATACACTCACATGCACCATTTTAATAAAAATGGATTGCCTGGCGCTCACCTGTGATGGGCGCCCGGCTGATTGTGTATATCATATAATATTAAGACAATATAATATACAAAGCGTGTAAATATAACTAAATTCTACCGTACATTCAGCTACTTGAATAACAATGAACAGTTTACATTAATATGAACGTAAACGGGGGAAATACCCCCCCCGAATATTGTCACTTTTTTGTTCAAGTGAGTTTAGTGCCCCACCGTAACAGGGAATACTACACACACACACATTTTGCAGATACTAGACGTTGGTTTGATGGTAAAATAATATTTCTAACAGTCGCTACTTTTATGTATTAGCCGGAGATTTAGCCCCTGGTTGTAAATTGCAAAAGCCTTCATTTGTAAAATGCCCTTACTTAGCGTCATTGTCAGCACAGCGTTGTTGCTCAATAATAGTAATTACTCACCTTGACTCTCCTTGACGCCAAAGCTTCAATGCTGCAGTGGTCACGCGCCGCCGAACACCAGGCACTCAAGTACCTTCTATAACCGTCATGCATGAGTTGTGTAGCTTTCCACGGTGTTTTGCCGGTATGCTGGTACGATTTTGATGGGAATAGTTTAATTACGGCAATAATTTAATTCTAATTAAATTCAAATAAATACAGGCGAAATGCATTATATAAACTGAAATGCAGCTACCATTAGTAATTACAATCAAACACGCTGCCATTACACACCGCCCAATTCAAACAAGAATTACTTGTATAGCGCAGTATCCATTCCTCAGAACTGCACAAAACGCTTTCTGGCTGATCTGTTCGATCGATCACCATATTGACTTCTATGGGAAGCATCCAGCTTCCCTGTAATTAATGCGCGAAACTATTTGTATGCAAATATCAACTACTGTCTATAACCAGGTACTCATTCATACAGCAGAGCAATGAACTTGCCCAAAGTTAGACACGGCAGCACACAATTCAACCCGGGTTCTCCTGGTGGAATGACTGACGCTTTGATCACTAAACCGTGTATTTTCCACACAATCCACAACCCCAGGCTTCAGATGAAAAACTCTGGGGTTTTTTTGCTCACAGTTTATTTTTAGTACACATTGCACGGCGTATAACAGTTAGGGGGATTTTCTTATGCCGATGCGTAGGCGAGAGAAATGGTAAGGAACACGATATTCTGCAGTTTGCAACCAGCAGCGTTCACCTTCAAATGACCCTTACACAACATCTCACATAAATATTCTCTTGGAGAGACGTACAAAGAACCGTACATTAAGTGGGCCTGAAATAGACATCGCGCTCTTGCCACACAATCCGGCACCGAAGTCACATAACGTTCGCCACCCAACCGTGACAACACCGGCCACGCGTGTCCAGGTGCTGGCTAACCAGTGGAAGCGGTCACTGGTCACGTGACGTGGATGCCGTTATTATAACGCAATCGCCACAGAAACGCCAGTCCGTTTTCTCGTCTGCCGCGTGTCTTGCATGCGTTAGCAGTCAAAATGGGTGCGCTACGTGTGGTGCTGGTCGTTTTGCTTGTAGCCGTTTTCGTGGTTCAACATACGGAGACCCGTAGTCTGAAGAAGAGAGACTATGACGACTTGAAAGTATTTATGCGAGAATTACTAGAGATAGAGGTAGGTCGGACATTAATTTTCAATTTAGGCATTTTGACATGTCAATTTTACTTATGGATAATATATATATATATATATATATATATATAATTTCTATATACATCTTCTTCTTCTTATTATTATAGCTCAGCAAGGTAGCCACGTATATACGTGACTAGAATATTGTCGAACTTGGTCGGTCGCAATTAGTGGGTGGTGTTGCGCGGGGTGGGGATAATAAAACATAAAATATGTATTTATGTAGGCATTGAGTGCAAATCAAATTGAGTGCTTCTAAATGAGTCAAGTGATTATTTGCTAACTAACTGTTGTGTGTGCATTTGTTCCAAGACTTGATGGTGTTCGGAAAGAAGGGGTATTTGTAGACTTCGATGCGGGTGGAATGTTGTAAGTAGCGGCGTTGCCTCTGGTGCGTGTACGAGCGGCTGTGAGTGCGGATGTAGTTACGTCCTCTGGGTTGTTTGCAATGAGGTACAGCATTACGAGCTTGGCTTCCGCCGGCCTGGAAGCGGGCAGCCTGTCGCTGCACGTTCTCCACAGAGTTGATGTCTTCTCTGTGGACGGATCCCATACCGTCGACGCATACTCCACGATTGGCCTGACAAACGTTTGGTAGCATAACGTTTTGATAGCCTCGGGGCATCTGTTGATGTTGCGCTGTAGGAAGGCCCTGGTGTTGTTGGTTTTCTATGTCACATTGTTGATATGATCATTCCAAGACAGAGTTCTGTCTATGTGTATTTCTGTAAGTTTTACGCAAATTCATAAATGGTCACGACGGAAAATATCTAGGGAATAATTGTTACACTTAATTTCTAGAGGTTAATTGTGCGCTTTTGTGTAGCTATCACGGGACGCAAAAGTGCCCCTTGTTCGTCTCGCTTGGCACAAAGTCAGCTAAATGTGGATGGCACTGGTAATAGTGTGTACTAATCCATCTGTGTTCTCGTTTCTATTCACTAATGTCATCTGAAAATCATGCACCACTGTGAAACATATCATCTGTCTGACCAATATTACAATTTTGTTTCTATGCAGACGAACAAACGATCGCACGAAGTTTCTTCCGAGCAATCCGTAAGTGTACTTGGCGTTATTGGCTATACATCTCTAGACGTATACTGATGGGAGTACAAACGGTGCTTCATAGTTTATTAGGCTTTTCTTTATTTCAAGGACCTGGGCAAATCATCCGTAATATATGTGTGCTTCATCGTTACCACGCAAATCCCAAATGTCTTAAAAAGACGCCGCGCCGAAAATGGTGAATTATATATATATATATATATATATATATATATATATATATATATATATATATATATATATAGCCAGAGAATGTTTCCAAGGTACATTATCGTCGAAATGATGCATTTGTGTCACTGCTAACAACTATTCAAAGTGACATCATTTCCATCATATATCCTACACGGATACTCAGCACAGCCGTCTTCCGCGTCTGTGTGCATAATGAGCGCCATCCGGAGAAATAATTTCGCTAGTAGATTTAACGTGTTGCGAATTTAATTCGCATGTTTATGCTAATATTTGTATAACAGGGCCCCCATGAACACAGCGGAGAGAGTGGCGCCCATCATCATCATGAACACAGCGGAGAGAGTGGGGCCCACCACCATGGACACAGCGGAGAGAGTGGGGCCCACCACGGACCCGACAGCCCGTCTGGCGTCAGCGGCGTCAGCGGCGTCAGCGGCGTCAGCGGCGTCAGCGGTGTCAGCGGCGTCAGCGGCGTCAGCGGTGTCAGCGGTGTCAGCGGTGTCAGCGGCGTCAGCGGCGTCAGCGGCGTCAACGTTCGTAGACGAGTAATGGTAAGTCACGAGCCGCGATTCCTTTATCAATCACTGTTATGCTGATTGTGTCATTCTGTGTTTTACGACAGTGGTTAATGTTATGTATATTGACTTCCATATTCACTCTTTGAAAAACGTATGCCCATGTTTGTGATAATTATTGGTTTTAATTGACCTTAGCACTAGCAAGGCAACTGCCACGATGGAAGATATCTAGGGTATGACACTTCGTTTACAGATGCTAATCGTATGTGTTCACGAGACGCGAAAGTGCCTCTTATCCATCTCGCTTCTTACTAAGTCTACTACATGTAGATGATATTGGTAATAGAGTGTAATGATTAATTCACGTGTTCGTAGGCATCCGTCCTTTCTTTTAACTAATATCATCTGAAAACCGTGCAACACAGTGAAAGGAAACGGTTTGAACTATATCTGACCAATACGATCGCACGAAGTTTTTTCTGAGCAATCTGAATATGTTCTTCGCGTTATTGGATACACAACTCTAGACGTATAAAGCTGTGCTCATATATTAGGCCTTTCATTTTTAAAGACCTGGTCAAATCATCCATAATTTTTGTGTGCTTCATCGTTACATGCAAATCCCAAACGTTAACAAAAATTAAACACAAAAATGGTGAATCGTATATCTATGCCGTGTGTCGTAGGTTCAAATTTATGTTTGTTATACGACTGGCGTCGTTGTGAGTAGTGCTCAGAGGGCAGTTTTTCGAAAGTGAATTATCGTCGAAATGATGCATTTGTGTCGCTGCTAACAACTATTCAAAGTTACGTCATTTACCGTTAAATATCCTACACGGATACTCCGAGAGACCGTCTTCCGCGTCTGTGTGGATGATGAGCGCCATCCGGAGAAATAATTTCGCTACTAGATGTGACGTTTGTCGACTTTAATTCGTAAGTTTACGTTTGTATAACAGGGCGTAAAGCGTAGGGCCCACCCTGCACACAGTGGCGCGAATGGCGCCCATCATGGACACAGCGGAGAGAGTGGCGCCCACCATCACCACAGCGGAGAGAGTGGCGCCCATCATGGTCACAGCGGAGAGAGTGGCGTCAGTGGTGTCAGTGGCGTCAGTGGTGTCAGTGGGTCGTCAGTGGTGTCAGTGGTGTCAGCGGCGCTCGTAGAGGAATAATGGTACGTCACAAGTATGACTTAAATGATACTTCGACGCTCGCGTCCGTTAATAATCATCGCTATGCTGATGATGTCATTCTGTGAGGTATCACGGTAATGTGGTTAGCTTTATATATGTTGAATTCCACACGATTTTCTGGAGAAAAAAAATTCTAACTCACGCGGTATAGTCCAAGTCTGTGCCAGATCTCTCTAATGTGGTATAATTCACCTCAGCTTTACCAAGACTACTGCAGGTTAAATCATCAACTTATGATTCAGCCAGCAATTTTGGTAGTATTGATGTAGTATTTATATATCGCATGCACTCTATTTGTTGCGCGTGTTGTAGCGTGCACGCATGCAGAAGCGACAGCCCTCGCAGGGGCCACAAGACGGCTCGCCGTCACGACCTCAGCGACCTCAGCGACCTCAGCGACCTCAACGACCTCAGCGACCTCAACGACCTCAACGACCTGGGCGACCAGGACGACCAGGACGACCTGGGCGACCAGGGCGACTAGGACAGGGACCTGCAGCCGGTTCCGGTTCATTTGGACCAGGGCCTATGACTGGCTCCGGCTCCGGTTCATTTGGACCAGGACCTATGACTGGCTCCGGTTCATTTGGACCAGGGCCTATGACTGGCTCCGGCTCCGGTTCATTTGGACCAGGGCCTATGACTGGCTCCGGTTCATTTGGACCAGGGCCTATGACTGGCTCCGGTTCATTTGGACCAGGACCTATGACTGGCTCCGGTTCATTTGGACCAGGACCTATGACTGGCTCCGGCTCCGGTATCATTTGGACCAGGACCTATGACTGGCTCCGGTTCATTTGGACCAGGACCTATGACTGGCTCCGGCACATTTGGACCAGGACCTATGACTGGCTCCGGTTCATTTGGACCAGGACCTATGACTGGCTCCGGTTCATTTGGACCAGGACCTATGACTGGCTCCGGTTCATTTGGACCAGGACCTATGGCTGGCTCCGGTTCATTTGGACCAGGACCTATGGCTGGCTCCGGTTCATTTGGACCAGGACCTATGACTGGCTCCGGTTCATTTGGACCAGGACCTATGGCTGGCTCCGGCTCCGGTACACTTGGACCAGGACCTATGCCAGGCCCCGACGATTCATTTGGACATTACGTACGTTATCTGCAGTCTAGCGTACTAATGCAAACGCATTCTACTTTCATAACAATTTCACATAATCTTATAACAAAATAAAATATGATAATTTATGGACAATCTGCCGTCAATGAGCAATAATTACCTTCAAAAACATCAAACTGCGTCAAAATGATACGTTGAAAATAATTGCGGCAATATCAAGGTTGAGGATATACAACGCCATTATTACATGCTACTAAATCGACAAATTATCGGTTTCTTGGAACCGCTTCAACAATTTTCAATACTTATGTTAAACGCTCCATGTCACTCCATCCGCATGTCTCACATTAACTGAGGCTGTCGTTTTGTCACTAATAGCTATCCATGTATAATTAATGTAAGTATGCCCTATCGTTGCCACCATTATCGTCGTCATTGTCATCGTCATACTGTCGACGACAATACGTCGGCTTAAAGGGATACTCCAGTCAGTGAGAAGTTCACAGTGTTAACTTACATATGTATAATATATTGGTTGTGCCTAGTAATTGTGCACAAAGATCGTTAATAAACAAGTAGTTATAGTTTAATGGTATCAAAAACATGCTATCATAGATTCAGGACGCTGCCACCTTGAGACTTATGCGTCAGTGACGTAAGCCAAATCGTTTTCGTCACTGGCGCATTGTTGAAAAAGGCAAGGATTGGCGGAATCTTCGCTAATAATTGTGATTGTGACGTAAACAATACTCGATACGTCAATTACCACTGGATAGACATAGGATATTCGAACGTCCATGTGCCAGTGATGTAAGCGGTACTATGTCTCAATATGGCAGCGCACTGAATACAACAAGGAGTGTTCCTCGTACAAGTATACTATAATTAATTGCGTATTTATTATCTTTTTGCACAATACTATGCACAACCAATGTATTATACAGATGTACGTAAATGCTGTGAATCTCATACTAACTGGATTGAAATGTGGTGGGTGAGTTTTCTGAATTACCACTGACCAACAACGAAATACACTCGGTTTCGATATTGGTCAAGTCATCGACGCACTGCAGACCTAGGTGTTGTTTAATTGACCATGTCGCGTATGCCATCAACAGTAATATGCATATGGAACTTCTCTCACTCTCTGACCGACCTTCGGTATTTTAAACTGGCAATGACGTGACAATGAATTCCCGAAATTATTTCCATTCCGCTAATACAACGGTATCTCAGTGTTGGTCTAAGAGGGATTGTTTTGGATGACGCGAAAGGGATTGTTCGTGTCCCAAATTATAATGAAAAGCGATTCTTTGATAATCTAAGAATCTAGAACTCTTTTTATGTATACAACGTTAATTAATATAACTATTTCATGTAACGCTAGGCCTTCATTTCTATTAAAATTATGTTTTATTAATCACTAATGAATCATCGTATAAATGCATTGTGCAGCGAAGTGCTGTTTGGTTGACAGAGTGGGGGTTCCGGAAACAACTTCGAAACATACGATTCTACCAGCGGCAGCGGTGACCCCTGGGGAACATACGACGGTACCAGCGGTGACATCGGCGGCAGCGGTGACCCCTGGGGTACATACGACGGTACCAGCGGTGACATCGGCGGCAGCGGTGACACCTGGGGAACATACGACGGTACCAGCGGTGACATCGGCGCAAGCGGTGACACCTGGGGAACATACGACGGTACCAGCGGTGACATCGGCGGCAGCGGTGACACCTGGGGAACATACGACGGTACCAGCGGTGACATCGGCGGCAGCGGTGACACCTGGGGAACATACGACGGTACCAGCGGTGACATCGGCGGCAGCGGTGATACCTGGCAAGCATACGACGGTACCAGCGGTTACAACGGCGGCAGCGGTGACACCTGGCAAGCATACGACGGTACCAGCGGTGACATCGGCGGCAGCGGTGACACCTGGCAAGCATACGACGGTACCAGCGGTTTGGGGACAACCGGCGGCAAGCGGTGACACCCCTGGCAAGCATACGACGGTACCAGCGGTTACAACGGCGGCAGCGGTGACACCTGGCAAGCATACGACGGTACCAGCGGTGACATCGGCGGCAGCGGTGACACCTGGCAAGCATATGACGGTACCAGCGGTGACAATCGGCGGCAGCGGTGACACCTGGCAAGCATACGACGGTACCAGCGGTGACATCGGCGGCAGCGGTGACACCTGGCAAGCATACGACGGTACCAGCGGTGACATCGGCGGCAGCGGTGGCAGCGGTGATAGTGGGGTAAAGGTAAGTCCAGTTTGTGTTCCGTGATATTACATGTTACACTTGCTTCGACTTCAACACTGGAAGAAGAGTCAGATGATTGCCAGTGAATCGATTATTTAAAGCGAAGGCATCATGAGAGACTAAACTACTTTAGTGATAGAGATACTATATATATACGTATATATATATATATATATATATATATATATATATATTATATATATATGTAATATATATCTGTGTGCGTATGTATAGTATATGTGCATAGTGCATGTGGTATATATAGTGGTGTAGGTAGCGTGGCTGGCGGTGCGGGTGCGCGGTGCGCGGTGCGCGGTGCGCGTGCGCGGTGCGGTGCGTCGTGGTGTGCGTCTGTGCGTGTGCTGTGCGTGTGCTGGCGTGGCGTGCGGCTGTGCGTGGCGTGGCGTGTGCGTGGTGGCGGTGCGTGTGCGGGTGCGGTGCGTGTGCGTGCGTGTGCGTGTGCGTGTGCGTGTGCGTGTGCGTGTGCGTGGCGTGTGCGTGTGGTGTGTGTGTGTGTGTGTGTGCTGTGCGTGTGCGTGTGCGTGTGCGTGTGCGTGTGCGTGTGCGTGTGCGTGTGCGTGTGCGTGTGCGTGTGCGTGTGCGTGTGCGTGTGCGTGTGCGTGTGGTGTGCGTGTGCGTGTGCGTGTGTGTGTGCGTGTGCGTGTGCGTGTGCGTGTGCGTGTGCGTGTGCGTGTGCGTGTGTGCGTGTGCGTGTGCGTGTGCGTGTGCGTGTGTGGTGGCGTGTGCGTGTGCGTGTGGCGTGTGCGTGTGCGTGTGCGTGTGCGTGTGCGTGTGCGTGTGCGTGTGCGTGTGCGTGTGCGTGTGCGTGTGCGTGTGAGTGTGAGTGTGCGTGTGCGTGTGCGTGTGCGTGTGCGTGTGCGTGTGCGTGTGCGTGTGCGTGTGCGTGTGCGTGTGCGTGTGCGTGTGCGTGTGCGTGTGAGTGGTGCTGTGCGTGTGCGTGTGCGTGTGCGTGTGCGTGTGCGTGTGCGTGTGCGTGTGTGCGTGTGCGTGTGCGGTGTGCGTGTGCGTGTGCGTGTGCGTGTGCGTGTGCGTGTGCGTGTGCGTGTGCGTGTGCGTGTGCGTGTGCGTGTGCGTGTGCGTGTGCGTGTGCGTGTGCGTGTGCGTGTGCGTGTGCGTGTGCGTGTGTGTGTGCGTGTGCGTGTGCGTGTGCGTGTGCGTGCGTGCGTGTGCGTGTGCGTGTGCGTGTGCGTGTGAGTGTACGCGTGGGCTACTCATAAATAGCACACACAGTGTCTTTATAAATAGTTTTCGAACCTCCGTACTGTAACCGTAGTTACTAGTTGTCGGGTGCATCATTCCTGTTTGTAGCCTCAGTCATTCTCCGTTGATTTATCCCAGCGTTTGTTTCTAGAAATTGCAGAAATTCCGAAGTAGTAGTTGTAATCCAGTACGCTGTTTTGCTTGCAGAGAAAACGTGTTCTGCCCAGCAGCCGCGTGAACTCAGTTGAGATGCTGCGTAGAATATTGGACGACGCCCAGCTGAAGAAATGGTTGAACGCCTAATGTCTGCATTAGGAGACGTGGTCAACAGCATCTCCTGTAGAACAAAACATAGAGTATACCGGAAGGCGACTGCCCGTTGACCACACGCTTGAACTGTATAACCAAGAACCGCATTGTTTCACGCGTGCATTGCGTACATGATCTCGGTTATTCTAATGTAGCTGCGTAGTGAGACATAGAGTCTGTAACGCTTTCGTTTTGGACACATGGTTGCCAACGCTGTATCTCGGTACAGGCAAGCCGTCATGTTAAGCTAGTTCTGCGCATAACCGGAACTATGGTATTGTTGTTGTGCACTTTTTCGTCTCCTCTCTAGCATTTCGTGGTGTGCATCCTATATAATATAGCAGTACCGGAGAGCTACATCGATATACCTACAACCAACTCACCGTTGTAATCATTTTTATTACAGTAACTTTAAGAAATAAAAATATAAATCAAGTTTTGTTTTATTTAGTTTTGTTGAGAAATTGTATTTTGCCTGTTGTGATTATCACGTTGGCTTGTGTGTGTTTTGATGATATTGCAACATAATATTAATGTTCAACTGGAAAAAAGGTGTCACTAATAACCTCACTCACAACTATACTGCTTGACTATTCAAAATGTTTGGGAGACGTTGTAATGATTGTGACATTATTGTAGCCAAGCAAAATTTGGGCAGTAAAAATTGGGGTGTTGCATTTGAAATGCTGCATTTGTAAATCAGTCTTGATTACATATCTAATGCGATCAGCTGTCGCTAACTGTCGAGTATATCGTGTTATCCCGTCACTGTCTGCGTGAAAAGCTAACCGTATTTGGCAGCTAAACTGAACACAGAATGAACATAATAATTGAGAATCATAGTTTTTATCCTTATCCTTCCTGCATCACTGTCCGAGAATATGCACTGTCTGAAACATAGACATGCAGCTAGCAATCACACGATTTTGGAAACCACTGACCAACATAATGCCTGTTTGTTTCTGGTCAGGGTGCGCATTTAAAAGTAGTTGTCGCTACAGATCATTGTGATATTGTTTCAATAAAGGAGAGTGGCTGTGACAGTTAACTATCCTTTATTTTTGTATGCAATCGTATTTTGGTGCGTATTTAAACAATCTCAGGCCATTTTGGCAGTTTCCGCCAATTGATATGGCATCGCTGAGAAGTCTAGGCTGGGCGTTAGTCTCAGTACGGATGCTCGCTACGGTCACGCCAAGAGAGTGACGTTACACCAGGCAAGTAACGCAGTTTACACGTACTTGTTACGCAAAAATGGCGCTTTGAGGTTTCATAAGTCGTACGAGAATACATTCCCATTGCCGGTGCCGGTGCCGGTGACGCTGGACGCATCCGCCATTGATATACCTGGTGTGATGTCACAGATACGCATTGCATTTGCTAGGGGCGCCATCTATTGCCTTCAAAGGAAGGCCTTCGGTCAAGACCGACCATCGCAATTATCTCATAGAGTAGAAACCTTAGAAGGTGAAATAAAAGAGTCTTCATAAATTCATTATGGCCTTTATATGGCCAATAGTCTGTCAACTAGATGTCAACGGGTAAAGGAAAGGATTGACTGTGGTGTTATTTTAAATGGCGATTTTAATCAATTCAAGGACACATTTTTACGTACACATTTTTGTTACGAGCAGCTTGTTAAGACTGCCACGTGTACTTTTGCAATATTGGACAACATGTGGTCTAACATGTCACCTGTATACGGCTTACCGTCAGTGATTGATGAACTAGGAACATCAGACCACAAGATGGTATTACTTGTCCCAGCGTGGTATCCAACACTCGATACCGGAATGGTCCAGAATTATATTACCAGGCGCATGGGTAAAACTGAACGAGCATTGTTTATTTCGACCCTGGCACAAATAAGATGGGAGTATTTGTACACACTGCCTACATGCGAGGAACAGTTTACGTTTTTCTAAGAAACTGTGGACCATTTATTGGATATATGTTGTCCGTTCAAGACTGTAACACGTCACAGCACAGATAAACCATGGGTCACCGATGGCTTTCGCCACCTGATTAGGCAGAGGCAACGTGCACGCATGGTGGGTGACGTGGAACGGGCAAACAGACTGTGAATCGCGCAGCGCCGAAATTACGACGCCAATTCTATCAATCCAAAATTGCATCAATAGAAGCAACATCATCACGGGATTGGTGGAAACATATGAAGTCACTCTTGGGTAACTCACCTGGCGGTCAAAATGAGATGCTGGGTTTGGCAAATGCATTTACTGGTGGATATATGGACACTCCAGTTAACCGTATCAATGCATGCTTCGTGTCGATCAGCGAAGACTTGTCAGACTACAAGCTACACATCCCATCTTTGACATTAAAGAACCACTGCCAGTTAAATTCACCATTAGCGTGAGTGACACTAAGATGGCAGTCGATAACATCAAAGTAAACAAAGCTACGGTTCCGGACAGGATACCCCCATGGGCGTTGAAAGAGAGTTCACACCTTCTTGCGGCACCGATAACTGTTATATTTAATAGTTCTCTTAGGGAAGGTGTACTGCCAAAACAATAGAAGACGGCAACTGTTATTCCTTTGTCAAAGAAACATCATCCAGTTACTATTGAAAATGACATAAGACCGATATCACTTACACCAATTATAGTTAAGGTCGTTGAATCACTAGTGCAAAAATAGGGTCGATGTTTATGTTAAACCACAAATTGATGACAAGCAGTAAGGAGGAATGGCAGGGACTTGTACCACGGATGCTCTTGTTGAAATGCTCCACAAATGATGTGAAAGCACCGATGTAACAGGCAATTTTGTAAGAGTGCTTTTTCTTGATTATAGCAAAGCATTTGATCTGATAAACCACGATATACTGTTAAGCGAAATGGTTGGAATCGAAATACCTGCACATCTGGTTCGATGGATGGCAGCGTTCTTATTAGATCGCGAACAGAGAGTAAAAATTGGCGACGCTGTGTCCAAACCAGGGTATCCCAATGGGGGCGTTCCCCAGGGGAATTTATCAGGGCCAAAACACATTTTAGTCAAAATCAATTATTTGCAAACGCCTTGTCCTATTTATAAATATGTTGACGACAGCACTATATTTGAAATATGCAACTAAGGCATGGTATCTGTTATCCAGGATTCTGCTGACGTTGTTGGGCAATGGTCTTGTAATAATAACATGGGTATCAATACGACTAAGACCAAAGAAATGGTTATATGTTTCAGAAGAGACAGAACATTTGTAGATTCTCTGCCATATATTTATATGAATGGAAATTATATTGAAAGAGTGTCTTAAGCAAAGGTTCACGGTGTAACTATATCATCTGACTTAAGTTGGAATGCACATGTAGATGAAATAATTTCAAAGGCAAGAAAGAGAGTGTACATGATTTATCAATTGAAACGTGCTGGTATCAACCAAAACGATTTGATTAGAATTTATGTATCTGTAATTAGACATGTAGTCGAATATGCGTGCCCTGTATGGCATACGAACTTACCTAAATATTTATCGGACAACATAGAAATTATTCAAAAAAGGTGTCTCAAAACCGAATTTCCAGGTTATCCGTACGAAAATATACCGCAGATGATAAACCTGCCGACGTTGCACCGCAGACGCGATGAATTGTGTAGAGCGTATTTCGCTAAAATGAAGAGTAGGGATCACAAACTGAATGCGTTAGTACCAAATCGTCGATGTGTGCCATATGCCTTGAGGTTGTGTAACAAGTTACCTATCCCAAGGGCAAAAACTAATCGCTACAAAAATTCCTTAATTCCGTGGTGTTTAGAGCATTTTCAGAACGGCTAGTAATGGACATGTATTTTAACAGACAGATTAATTTGATTTAACCTGTTTATTTTATAACAATGTTTACGTAAAGTATATTTTAATGTATATGTTTTAAATTTATTACGTTGGTTTCCAATGATGATTTAAATGTTTAACAAGATCTGCTAACATTGTACAATAATATGATATTGTATAGAATTGTTGATTTTAGTACGAATGTACATGTACAATCCAACTGTAAAGTTGCCACATAATAAATTTATTTTATATCTTATCTTATCAAATCTTATTGAACGAAGCAAGAATGAGTGGACTTCGGCATCTCGCCATTTATGCACTTCAGAAAGCGCCAAGCTAGGTTAGGGTTTTAATAAAATATATAATAGATGTGTGACCTGTTTATCCATATCGTCAGACGAAGCATTCAGCATTCCGCAGGTAATGCACAGCCCATAGGGGATGACTTGTTTTATTAGATCGATACTAGTCGTTCTGTGGGTCGAGAAATGTTCTCGTCATTTCCCCTTAGCAATCATTTAACTAGTTAGTTTCTCGGACATAGAAACCAGGATCAACGGCATTTAGGGTTATAAAACAACTAACTCTAAATCTCAAGTATGTCAAACCCAGCACAAAATAACCTCAACCTGCGGCAACGTGCGATTGTGCTATACTTGAGAGTAATACCTAATATACATTTGAAAATAGTTTATATTGTGTAATAATTACTATTATTTGAATCAAACAATAGCGTTGACGTACGTATTAATTAATCATTGTTCTAGAAGAATAAAGGCTTCATAATACCTTCGAGCGTAAGACTGTCCTCCCGTCAATACACTTGACTGCAGTTACGTTGAATATACCCTTTTCATTCATACAGTTGGTTGTAGTGACGTTGAATATACCCTTTCCATCCACACACTTGGCTGTAGTGACGTTGAATATACCCTTTCCATCCACACACTTGGCTGTAGTGACGTTGAATATACCTTTTCCATCCACACACTTGGCTGTAGAGACGTTGAATATACCCTTTCCATCCACACACTTGGCTGTAGAGACGTTGAATATACCCTTTCCATCCACACACTTGGCTGTAGTGACGTTGAATATACCTTTTCCATCCATACACTTTGCTGTAGAGACGTTGAATATACACTTTCCATCCACACACTTGGCTGTAGTGACGTTGAATATATCTTTTCCATCCATACACTTGGCTGTAGTGACGTTGAATATACCCTTTCCATCCATACACTTGGCTGTAGTGACGTTGAATATACCCTTTCCATACACACACTTGGCTTTAGAGACATTGAATATACCCTTTCCATCCACACACTTGGTTGTAGAGACGTTGAATATACCCTTTCCATCCATACACTTGCCTGTAGTGACGTTGAATATACTCTTTCCATCCATACACTTGGCTGTAGAGACGTTGAATATACCCTTTCCATCCATACACTTGGCTGTAGTGACGTTGAATATACCCTTTCCATCCATACACTTGGCTGTAGTGACGTTGAATATACCCTTTCCATCCATACACTTGGCTGTAGTGACGTTGAATATACCCTTTCCATCCATACACTTGGCTGTAGTGACGTTGAATATACCCTTTCCATCCATACACTTGGCTGTAGTGACGTTGAATATACCCTTTCCATCCATACACTTGGCTGTAGTGACGTTGAATATACCCTTTCCATCCATACACTTGGCTGTAGAGACGTTGAATATACCCTTTCCATCCATACACTTGGCTGTAGTGACGTTGAATATCACCCTTTCCATTCCATACACTTGGCTGTAGTGACGTTGATATACCCTTTCCACCATACACTTGGCTGTAGAGACGTTGAATATACCCTTTCCATCCATACACTTGGCTGTAGTGACGTTGAATATCCCCTTTTTCCATCATACACTTGGCTGTAGTGACGTTGAATATACCCTTTCCATCCATACACTTGGCTGTAGAGACGTTGAATATACCCTTTCCATCCATACACTTGGCTGTAGAGACGTTGAATATACCCTTTCCATCCATACACTTGGCTGTAGTGACGTTGAATATACCCTTTCCATCCATACACTTGGCTGTAGTGACGTTGAATATACCCTTTTCCATCCATACACTTGGCTGTAGAGACGTTGAATATACCCTTTCCATCCATACACTTGGCTGTAGTGACGTTGAATATACCCTTTCCATCCATACACTTGGCTGTAGAGACGTTGAATATACCCTTTCCATCCATACACTTGGCTGTAGTGACGTTGAATATACCCTTTCCATCCATACACTTGGCTGTAGAGACGTTGAATATACCCTTTCCATCCATACACTTGGCTGTAGTGACGTTGAATATACCCTTTCCATCCATACACTTGGCTGTAGAGACGTTGAATATACCTTTCCATCCATACACTTGGCTGTAGTAGACGTTGAATATACCTTTCCATCCAAACACTTGGCTGTAGTGACGTTGAATATACCTTTTCCATCCAACACTTGGCTGTAGAGACGTTGAATATACCCTTTCCATCCACACACTTGGTGTAGAGACGTTGAATATACCCTTTCCATCCATACACTTGGCTGTAGTGACGTTGAATATACCCTTTCCATCCATACACTTGGCTGTAGTGACGTTGAATATACCCTTTCCATCCATACACTTGGCTGTAGAGACGTTGAATATACCCTTTCCATCCATACACTTGGCTGTAGTGACGTTGAATATACCTTTTCCATCCATACACTTGGTTGTAGTGACGTTGAATATACCCTTTCCATCCATACACTTGGCTGTAGAGACGTTGAATATACCCTTTCCATCCATACACTTGGCTGTAGAGACGTTGAATATACCCTTTCCATCCATACACTTGGCTGTAGTGACGTTGAATATACCCTTTCCATCCAACACTTGGCTGTAGAGACGTTGAATATACCCTTTCCATCCATACACTTGGCTGTAGTGACGTTGAATATACCCTTTCCATCCATACACTTGGCTGTAGTGACGTTGAATATACCCTTTCCATCCACACACTTGGCTGTAGAGACGTTGAATATACCCTTTCCATCCATACACTTGGCTGTAGTGACGTTGAATATACCCTTTCCATCCATACACTTGGCTGTAGTGACGTTGAATATACCCTTTCCATCCATACACTTGGTGTAGAGACGTTGAATATACCCTTTCCATCCATACACTTGGCTGTAGTAGACGTTGAATATACCCTTTCCATCCACACACTTGGCTGTAGTGACGTTGAATATACCCTTTCCATCCATACACTTGGCTGTAGTGACGTTGAATATACCCTTTCCATCCATACACTTGGGTGTAGAGACGTTGAATATACCCTTTCCATCCATACACTTGGTTGTAGTGACGTTGAATATACCCTTTCCATCCATACACTTGGCTGTAGAGACGTTGAATATACCCTTTCCATCCACACACTTGGCTGTAGTGACGTTGAATATACCCTTTCCATCCATACACTTGGCTGTAGTGACGTTGAATATACCCTTTCCATCCATACACTTGGCTGTAGTGACGTTGAATATACCCTTTCCATCCATACACTTGGCTGTAGAGACGTTGAATATACCCTTTCCATCCATACACTTGGCTGTAGTGACGTTGAATATACCCTTTCCATCCATACACTTGGCTGTAGTGACGTTGAATATACCCTTTCCATCCATACACTTGGCTGTAGTGACGTTGAATATACCCTTTCCATCCATACACTTGGCTGTAGTGACGTTGAATATACCCTTTCCATCCATACACTTGGCTGTAGGACGTTGAATATACCCTTTCATCCACACACTTGGCTGTAGTGACGTTGAATATACCCTTTCCATCCATACACTTGGCTGTAGTGACGTTGAAATACCTTCTTTCCATTATATACACTTGGCTTAGATGACGTTGAATATACCTTTCCATCCATACACTTGGCTGTAGTGACGTTGAATATACCCTTTCCATCCATACACTTGGCTGTAGAGACGTTGAATATACCCTTTCCATCCATACACTTGGCTGTAGTGACGTTGAATATACCTTTCCATTCCAACACTTGGCTGTAGTGACGTTGAATATACCCTTTCCATCCATACACTTGGCTGTAGTGACGTTGAATATACCTTTTCCATCCACACACTTGGCTGTAGTGACGTTGAATATACCCTTTCCATCCATACACTTGGCTGTAGTGACGTTGAATATACCCTTTCCATCCATACACTTGGCTGTAGTGACGTTGAATATACCCTTTCCATCCATACACTTGGCTGTAGTGACGTTGAATATACCCTTTTCATCCATACACTTGGCTGTAGTGACGTTGAATATACCCTTTCCATCCATACACTTGGCTGTAGTGACGTTGAATATACCCTTTCCATCCATACACTTGGCTGTAGTGACGTTGAATATACCCTTTCCATCCACACACTGGCTGTAGAGACGTTGAATATACCCTTTCCATCCATACACTTGGCTGTAGTGACGTTGAATATACCCTTTCCATCCATACAGTTGGCTGTAGTGACGTTGAATATACCCTTTCCATCAATACACTTGGCTGTAGTGACGTTGAATATACCTTTCCATCCATACACTTGGCTGTAGTGACGTTGAATATACCCTTTCCATCCATACACTTGGCTGTAGAGACGTTGAATATACCTTTCCATCCATACACTTGGCTGTAGTGACGTTGAATATACCTTTTCCATCCATACACTTGGCTGTAGTGACGTTGAATATACCCTTTCCATCCATACACTTGGCTGTAGAGACGTTGAATATACCTTTTCCATCCATACACTTGGCTGTAGTGACGTTGAATATACCCTTTCCATCCATACACTTGGCTGTAGTGACGTTGAATATACCCTTTTCATCCATACACTTGGCTGTAGTGACGTTGAATATACCCTTTCCATCCATACACTTGGCTGTAGTGACGTTGAATATACCCTTTCCATCCATACACTTGGGTGTAGTGACGTTGAATATACCCTTTCCATCCATACACTTGGCTGTAGAGACGTTGAATATACCCTTTCCATCCATACACTTGGCTGTAGTGACGTTGAATATACCTTTTCCATCCATACACTTGGCTGTAGTGACGTTGAATATACCCTTTCCATCCATACACTTGGCTGTAGTGACGTTGAATATACCTTTTCCATCCATACACTTGGCTGTAGTGACGTTGAATATACCCTTTCCATCCATACACTTGGCTGTAGAGACGTTGAATATACCCTTTCCATCCATACACTTGGCTGTAGTGACGTTGAATATACCTTTTCCATCCATACACTTGGCTGTAGTGACGTTGAATATACCTTTCCATCCATACACTTGGCTGTAGTGACGTTGAATATACCCTTTCCATCCATACACTTGGCTGTAGTGACGTTGAATATACCCTTTCCATCCATACACTTGGCTGTAGTGACGTTGAACTATACCCTTTCCATCCATACACTTGGCTGTAGTGACGTTGAATATACCCTTTCCATCCATACACTTGGCTGTAGTGACGTTGAATATACCCTTTCCATCCATACACTTGGCTGTAGTGACGTTGACTATACCCTTTCCATCCATACACTTGGCTGTAGTGACGTTGAATATACCCTTTCCATCCATACACTTGGCTGTAGTGACGTTGAATATACCCTTTCCATCCATACACTTGGCTGTAGTGACGTTGAGTATACCCTTTCCATCCATACACTTGGCTGTAGTGACGTTGAATATACCTTTTCCATCCATACACTTGGCTGTAGTGACGTTGAATATACCCTTTCCATCCATACACTTGGCTGTAGTGACGTTGAATATACCCTTTCCATCCATACACTTGGCTGTAGAGACGTTGAATATACCCTTTCCATCCATACACTTGGCTGTAGAGACGTTGAATATACCCTTTCCATCCATACACTTGGCTGTAGAGACGTTGAATATACCCTTTCATCCATACACTTGGCTGTAGTGACGTTGAATATACCCTTTCCATCCATACACTTGGCTGTAGAGACGTTGAATATACCCTTTCCATCCATACACTTGGCTGTAGTGACGTTGAATATACCCTTTCCATCCATACACTTGGTTATAGAGACGTTGACTATACCCTTTCCATCCATACACTTGGCTGTAGTGACGTTGAATATACCCTTTCCATCCAAACACTTGGCTGTAGAGACGTTGAATATACCCTTTCCATCCATACACTTGGCTGTAGTGACGTTGAATATACCCTTTCCATCCATACACTTGGTTATAGAGACGTTGAATATACCCTTTCCATCCATACACTTGGCTGTAGTGACGTTGAATATACCCTTTCCATCCATACACTGGCTGTAGGACGTTGAATATACCCTTTCATCCATACACTTGGCTGTAGAGACGTTGAATATACCCTTTCCATCCATACACTTGGTGTAGAGACGTTGAATATACCCTTTCCATCCATACACTTGGCTGTAGAGACGTTGAATATACCCTTTCCATCCATACACTTGGCTGTAGTGACGTTGAATATACCCTTTCCATCCATACACTTGGCTGTAGAGACGTTGACTATACCCTTTCCATCCATACACTTGGCTGTAGTGACGTTGAATATACCCTTTCCATCCATACACTTGGTTATAGAGACGTTGACTATACCCTTTCCATCCATACACTTGGCTGTAGTGACGTTGAATATACCCTTTCCATCCATACACTTGGTTATAGAGACGTTGACTATACCCTTTCCATCCATACACTTGGCTGTAGTGACGTTGAATATACCCTTTCCATCCATACACTTGGTTATAGAGACGTTGAATATACCCTTTCCATCCATACACTTGGCTGTAGTGACGTTGACTATACCCTTTCCACCCAAACACTTGGCTGTAGAGACGTTGAATATACCCTTTCCACCCAAACACTAGGCTGTAGTGACGTTGACTATACCCTTTCCACCCAAACACTTGGCTGTAGAGACGTTGAATATACCCTTTCCATCCACACACTTGGTTATAGAGACGTTGAATATACCCTTTCCATCCATACACTTGGCTGTAGTGACGTTGACTATACCCTTTCCATCCAACACTTGGCTGTAGTGACGTTGAATATACCCTTTCCATCCATACACTTGGTTATAGAGACGTTGAATATACCCTTTCCATCCATACACTTGGTTAGTGACGTTGAATATACCCTTTCCATCCATACACTTGGCTGTAGAGACGTTGAATATACCCTTTCCATCCATACACTTGGCTGTAGTGACGTTGAATATACCCTTTCCATCCATACACTTGGCTGTAGTGACGTTGAATATACCCTTTCCATCCATACACTTGGCTGTAGTGACGTTGAATATACCCTTTCCATCCATACATTTGGCTGTAGAGACGTTGAATATACCCTTTCCACCCAAACACTGGCTGTAGTGACGTTGAATATACCCTTTCCATCCATACACTTGGCTGTAGAGACGTTGAATATACCCTTTCTATCCATACACTTGGCTGTAGAGACGTTGAATATACCCTTTCCATCCATACACTTGGCTGTAGTGACGTTGAATATACCCTTTCCATCCAACACTTGGCTGTAGTGACGTTGAATATACCCTTTCATCCATACACTTGGTGTAGAGACGTTGAATATACCCTTTCCATCCATACACTTGGCTGTAGTGACGTTGAATATACCCTTTCCATCCAACACTTGGCTGTAGTGACGTTGAATATACCCTTTCCATCCATACACTTGGCTGTAGTGACGTTGAATATACCCTTTCATCCATCACACTTGGCTGTAGGACGTTGAATATACCCTCTCCATCCATACACTTGGCTGTAGTGACGTTGAATATACCTTTCCATCCACACACTTGGCTGTAGTGACGTTGAATATACCCTTTCCATCCATACACTTGGCTGTAGTGACGTTGAATATACCTTTCCATCCACACACTTGGCTGTAGTGACGTTGAATATACCCTTTCCATCCATACACTTGGCTGTAGTGACGTTGAATATACCCTTTCCATCCACACACTTGGCTGTAGTGACGTTGAATATACCCTTTCCATCCATACACTTGGCTGTAGTGACGTTGAATATACCCTTTCTATCCATACACTTGGCTGTAGTGACGTTGAATATACCCTTTCTATCCATACACTTGGCTGTAGTGACGTTGAATATACCCTTTCCATCCATACACTTGGCTGTAGTGACGTTGAATATACCCTTTCCATCCATACACTTGGCTGTAGTGACGTTGAATATACCCTTCTCATCCACACACTTGGCTGTAGTGACGTTGAATATACCCTTTCCATCCATACACTTGGCTGTAGTGACGTTGAATATACCCTCTCCATCCACACACTTGGCTGTAGTGACGTTGAATATAGCCTCTCCATCCACACACTTGGCTGTAGTGAAGTTGAATATACCCTTTCCATCCATACACTTGGCTGTAGTGACGTTGAATATACCCTTTCTATCCACACACTTGGCTGTAGTGACGTTGAATATACCCTTTCCATCCATACACTTGGCTGTAGTGACGTTGAATATACCCTTTCCATCCACACACTTGGCTGTAGTGACGTTGAATATACCCTTTCCATCCATACACTTGGCTGTAGTGACGTGAATATACCTTTCTATCCATACACTTGGCTGTAGTGACGTTGAATATACCCTTTCCATCCACACACTTGGCTGTAGTGACGTTGAATATACCCTTTCTATCCATACACTTGGCTGTAGTGACGTTGAATATACCCTTTCCATCCATACACTTGGCTGTAGTGACGTTGAATATACCCTTTCTATCCATACACTTGGCTGTAGTGACGTTGAATATACCCTTTCCATCCATACACTTGGCTGTAGTGACGTTGAATATACCCTTTCCATCCATACACTTGGCTGTAGTGACGTTGAATATACCCTTTCCATCCACACACTTGGCTGTAGTGACGTTGAATATACCCTTTCCATCCATACACTTGGCTGTAGTGACGTTGAATATACCCTTTCCATCCACACACTTGGCTGTAGTGACGTTGAATATACCCTCTCCATCCATACACTTGGCTGTAGAGACGTTGAAATATTCAATTCAAGTTATATATATATATAATAAACCCTATCCATCCATACACTTGGCTGTAGTGACGTTGAATATACCCTCTCCATCCACACACTTGGCTATAGTGACGTTGAATATACCCTCTTATCCACACACTTGGCTGTAGTGACGTTGAATATACCCTCTCCATCCATACACTTGGCTGTAGTGACGTTGAATATACCTTTCCATCCACACACTTGGCTGTAGTGACGTTGAATATACCCTTTCCATCCACACACTTGGCTGTAGTGACGTTGAATATACCCTTTCCATCCACACACTTGGCTGTAGTGACGTTGAATATACCCTTTCCATCCATACACTTGGCTGTAGTGACGTTGAATATACCCTTTCCATCCATACACTTGGCTGTAGTGACGTTGAATATACCCTTTCCATCCACACACTTGGCTGTAGTGACGTTGAATATACCCTTTCCATCCACACACTGGGCTGTAGTGAAGTTGAATATACCCTTTCCATCCACACACTTGGCTGTAGTGACGTTGAAGATACCCTTTCCATCCATACACTTGGTTGTAGTGACGTTGAATATACCCTTTCCATCCATACAGTTGGGTGTAGAGACGTTGAATATACCCTTTCCATCCATACACTTGGCTGTAGTGACGTTGAATATACCCTTTCCATCCATACAGTTGGGTGTAGTGACGTTGAATATACCCTTTCCATCCACACACTTGGCTGTAGTGACGTTGAATATACCCTTTCCATCCATACACTTGGCTGTAGTGACGTTGAATATACCTTTCCATCCATACACTTGGCTGTAGTGACGTTGAATATACCCTTTCTATCCATACACTTGGCTGTAGTGACGTTGAATATACCCTTTCCATCCACACACTTGGCTGTAGTGCCGTTGAATAAATCCTTTCTATCCATACACTTGGCTGTAGTGACGTTGAATAAACCCTTTCTATCCATACACTTGGCTGTAGTGACGTTGAATAAACCCTTTCTATCCATACACTTGGCTGTAGTGACGTTGAATATACCATTTCCATCCATACACTTGGCTGTAGTGACGTTGAATATACCCTTTCCATGCATACACTTGGCTGTAGTGACGTTGAATATACCCTTTCCATCCATACACTTGGCTGTAGTGACGTTGAATATACCCTTTCTATCCATACACTTGGCTGTAGTGACGTTGAATATACCCTTTCCATCCATACACTTGGCTGTAGTGACGTTGAATATACCCTTTCCATCCACACACTTGGCTGTAGTGACGTTGAATATACCCTTTCCATCCACACACTTGGCTGTAGTGACGTTGAATATACCCTTTCCATCCACACACTTGGCTGTAGTGCCGTTGAATAAACCTTTCTATCCATACACTTGGCTGTAGTGACGTTGAATAAACCCTTTCTATCCATACACTTGGCTGTAGTGACGTTGAATAAACCCTTTCTATCCATACACTTGGCTGTAGTGACGTTGAATATACCCTTTCCATCCATACACTTGGCTGTAGTGACGTTGAATATACCCTTTCTATCCATACACTTGGCTGTAGTGACGTTGAATAAACCCTTTCTATCCATACACTTGGCTGTAGTGACGTTGAATAAACCCTTTCTATCCATACACTTGGCTGTAGTGACGTTGAATATACCCTTTCCATCCACACACTTGGCTGTAGTGCCGTTGAATAAATCCTTTCTATCCATACACTTGGCTGTAGTGACGTTGAATATACCCTTTCCATTCATACACTTGGTTGTAGTGACGTTGAATATACCCTTTCCATCCATACACTTGGCTGTAGTGACGTTGAATATACCCTTTCTATCCATACACTTGGCTGTAGTGACGTTGAATATACCCTTTCCATCCATACACTTGGCTGTAGTGACGTTGAATATACCCCTTCCATCAATACACTCGGGTGTGGAGACGTTGAATATACCCTTTCTATCCACACACTTGGCTATAGTGACGTTGAATATACCCTTTCCATCAATACACTTGGCTGTAGTGACGTTGAATATACCCTTTCCATTCATACACTTGGTTGTAGTGACGTTGAATATACCCTTTCCATCCATACACTTGGCTGTAGTGACGTTGAATATACCCTTTCCTTCCATACACTTGGCTGTAGTGACGTTGAATATATCCTTTCCATCCATACAATTGGCTGTTGTGACGTTGAATATACCCTTTCCATCCATACACTAGGCTATAGTAACATTCACTGTAAGTAGATATCGTTTGAACTACAGTGGTGTACAACTTGTGTACATACGCCTTTGTAACAACAAACTGTACTTTTCCTTTAAGGTAGAATTTAGTACAATATCACCCATTGTATATTGTGCATCTTCATTCCCATGTCCTGTGTGAAGGCACTTACACTTTCCAAAATTACACAGCATTTGCCACTTCTCAGTCCATTCTATCAACTTATTAAGATCATCTTGTAAATGCTGTCTATCTGCATCACTTTTAATTTTCCTATACACTTTTGTGACGTCCGCAAACTTCAACACCTTGCTTGTTATGTCATCATCCAAATCATTGATATATATTAAGAATAAAATAGGTCCCAATACTGATCCCTGCGGTACTCCACTCAAAACCGCTTTCCAGTTTGAAACCTCCCCATCAACTACTACTCTTTGTCTTCTATCAATAAGCCATTTTTCTATCCAGTTGATCATTCCATTTCCTATGCCATGGGCCTTTAGTTTAATTAGTAGTCTTTGGTGTGGCACTTTGTCAAAGGCTTTTTTTAAATCTAAGTAGATTATATCTACTGGTGATCCCTCATCTACCCACTTTGTGACATCTTCCAAAAAAACATAATATATTTGTTAAGCATGACCTCGCTTAAAAACCCATGTTGAGATGGGTTTATCAATTTATTTTTAACAAGAAAATCAACTAGGTGATCTTTAATTAGTCTTTCTAATAGTTTATAAATCACATGTTTAACTCACTGGTCTATAGTTCTTAACTTGTTTCTCGAACCTTTTTTTTAAATAATGGTATAATGTTTGCTTCTTTTCATTCTAACGAACTATTCACTCCTCTAATGACAAATTGAACACTGTTGCAAGTGGTATGCTGTTTGTATACATTTCAATAGTAATTTGGAAGATCCCATCCCCCTCGATGATTTCATTGTCTTCATATCTCTGTTTTTAACGCTTCTTACCATTGTTTAGGGTTCATTAAGTTGTCCTAAATAGTCAAACTCTCTCCCTTCGAACTTAGTCACAAAGTACTAGTAATATACTAATATCTTCCCTGGTAAACACCGAACTAAAGTACTCATTTAGGTTTCTGCCATTAAGAATCCCTCTGTTATTATGTTTCCATCACTACCTTCTAGAGGACCGACCTTATCCTGAACTTTCTGTTTGCTTCGAACATACGCATAAAAACTCTTGCTGTGTCATGTTTTATATTAAAAGCTGTTTTTTGTTAGCTTCTCTTCTTTGAATTTCTAATTTCACCTGTAGCTTGATTAAGTGCTTCTTTATAAATGCTATAGTCTTCCACTTCCGGTATGTCTATATGTCTTCCACATCATTTGCTTGTACTTGATTTTTCTAATGGCTTCCTTCGATAAGTGTTTCTTTTTTGACCGTTTCCCCTGTTTTTTCAAGGGGACAAATTTGTCAACGACGCAGTCAATTTCCCTCTTTAAAATCCAGCATTCTCTTGCTGTCTTATTCTTCAGTGTGTTATTCCAGTCTATCTTTGCTAAATATTCCCTCATGTCCTTGTATCTTCCTTTGTGAAATTTGTTCCTGTACCTTATTTTTCTATTCAGTTCTCCCTTTACTTTGATGATAAAATGTATCTGGTTGTGATCACTACACCCCAGTGGCTCACATATCTTGACATTATCAACAAATTCCTTCTGTGAGCTCAATACTATGTCTAACACGTTCTCGCCCCTGGTTGCTTCTAACACATGTTGAGAAAGGAAACTATCTTGTACTAAATTTAAAAACTCTTGATCCTCTCTCCCGGTACTCTGTAGAGATGTCCACTGTATACGCCCATGGTTAAAATCCCCCATAATAATACAGTCCCGTTTACTCACTTCTTTGATAGCGTTATGTATTTTTTCATTCTCTTCCATGCTTAATTAACCCAACAGTTAATGTTGAGTTTCCTGTAACTATGTTACACCAGACAGCTTCTTCACATTCTGCTTCTTTTTCTAATTTTATTTCATAAGCTTGGATGGATTCTTTAATATATAAAATAACTCCGCCTCCCCTTCTTCCTAATCTATCTTTCCTAAACATTACATACCCTGTCATTCCTAATTCGGCATCTGATATATCGGGTGTGGCCCAAGATTCAGTTATACCTATTATGTGAGGGTCAATATCTTCTACCATAATGTTTAGTTCATTTCTTTTGTTTATTATGCTCCTTGCATTTAAACAAACACATTGACGTGACAAAAGAAGCGAATACACACCGAAAGAGGCGTGTGCATATCGGAGGAGAAGTTGGTTCACAACTACACAGCGTTGTAAATTACGTATTAAATACGTCGCAATGTATCTCACTACACGCAACAACGAACGTTAATCAGACTCGAATTACCGCGTTAAACCTCGACCAATCCCTGGGGAGCTTGGGGCCCATATACCCAACAGTCCAATTGAGCGTCACTTTGTTTGTAGAAACGACTGACGTCAAATCTTTTATTGGTTTCACCACAATGATAAATTGCATGGATGACTTGCTGGCATGTAGACTCCGATCGGCTTACAAAATGTCGTATCATATTGTTAATAAACCATATTCAGCTGATTGCAGTCGCTGAGTCACCGGCTCCGCAAGTTGACTCGTCACCGAGGTGAGTGAATATGGCCAACGTTGTCAATGATCAGCGGGGAAAATTACACTTGGCTAGCACATGTGTCGCCAAGCAGTTGCAGAGACACGTCGGTTTGTTCCTCCACATGTCCTGCGGGTGTAATCTTGTACACCGTGCGTGCGTGCGTGCGTGCGTGCGTGCGTGCGTGCGTGTGTGCCTGTGCGGGTGATTGTCCATGCATGAATGTGTGCAACATGTATACGTACATGCAGTCATGTATGAATACATACACACATACATATATACGTACGTACGTACATACATACATACATACATACATACATACATACATACATACATACATACATACATACATACATACATACATACATACATACATACATACATACATACATACATACATACATACATACGTACATACGTACGTACATACATACATACATACATACATACATACATACATACATACATACACATACATACATACATACATACATACATACATACATACATACATACATACATACATACATACATACATACATACATACATGCATATATGCATGCATACGTACATACATACATACGTACATACATACATACGTACATACATACATACATACATACATACATACATACATACATACATACATATATACATACATACATACATACATACATACATACATACATACATACATACATACATACATACATACATACATACATACCAGTATACATACCAGTATACATACATACATACATACATACATACATACATACATACATACATACATACATACATACATACATACATACATACATACATACATACATACATACATACATACATACATACATACATACATACATACATACATGCATGCATACATACATGCATGCATACATACAAACATACATACATACATGCATACATACATGCATGCAATATCCAAATATCCATGCATGTGTACGCATGTTTGCTAGATTTCAGTGACTTATTAAATAACAACTATGTTTACCTCGATAAGACGTTTGTTTACTCTTGATGCAACTGCTCCTTGAATGAGCTAAAATTGATTGTTTAAATTTACATTCGACTATTGAGAGTAGATTAAATGAAAATGCTGAAATTTGGGGCACACGGAGGTAGGTAGCGTGACAGAATTAAGAACTTTCCCACACCTTTACGTGGCCAGTTTGTTAAGACTGCACTTTTAACAAGACATTTAGTTACTTACACATTTACTAACTAACTAACTAACTAACTAACTAACTAACTAACTAACTAACTTACTTACTTACTTACTTACTTACTTACTTACTTACTTACTTACTTACTTAATCCTCTTCGTGCCCACTGGCACATAGGGCAGAAACAAGGGTCCTCCACTTCGTCCTAGCTGCAGCCTAATGTGTAGCCTGATCCCAGCGTAAACGTAGTTGTTCGAGTTCTTTTCTTACTGTCCTCCTCCATGTTTTTGGTTGTCCACGTTTCATTTTCCTCCAAGCTGTCATTGAAATGCTGTAATCTTCCTTTCTTAACGCATGGCCAATCCATCTCCACCTTCTTGTGGCAAGCATGTTGTTCATAACCGCTGGGAC
>JAODUO010000221.1:367500-439911 GCA_025642075.2 Ridgeia piscesae | reverse complement strand
AATATATTACTTATGTGTGGATAAATAAATAAATAATGATGCTTGTTTAGTTTAAATGTAGCTGCTAAAAAGATGACTCATTAGTGCCACTTTAAATTAAGAAATGGCTTTTCCTTCTCTATACATTTTATTACCCACATACCTCAACTGCACAGTTTCATTTCGTGATAAATCCTTACAAGTGATTGATGATGATGACATGTTCTTAAGCAGGACCACCCAGTAGAACTTGTCAGTTGGTTTATTAATAAGATTAGCAGTTCATTATGTATATAATTCCCTGTAATACAGAAGCAGTTTCAGTAACACCATAATGTTAGGTTAAATTGTTTAATGATTACATAAATTCTATGACGGTGGCTGTATAAATATACGCTTAACTTTTATTTTAGTGACTGCATCCTTATTAAAGAGAATTTTTACTCCTACTTTCTTAAATGATGTTTTAGTTTTATGTATTTTAGCTTTCTATATTTTTATTTGTTTAGTTATTGTTTTCATTATTTTTGTTTACGTGGCACTTTGGTAATGTAGAGTTAATTTTAGTCATTTTTTTACGAATACCTACTACTAGATTTGGCACTATATAAGTATACTTATTTATTTATTTATTTTATGAGGTAAATCAGTTGACTGATTGTTATCGGATTACATATCTATATGCAATTGATACGTAAATTGTTGCATCAATGACATTCGTTTTAATGAAATGTCAACCGATGAAGGAAATAATATGCGCAGATGCAATGTATCAGTCAACATCCCATGCCAGGGGTAACATACGCCGAGACATTAGCATCTACTCTTTATTTACCAGTGTTATAATTTAGCCTAAAATTAATGGGGGCCAGCAGTACCCCCACTTTTCAAAACCTAGGGGACACAAAAAGTGACAATTAACATGCCACAAACATCATGACTATAGTCTATGTAGCAGCTTCATTAGTAAGTACTGATGATCATTTCAAGACATCAATGGAGGGTTGTGTCTTCATTTTCTTCTGAATCAGAGCTGCTTGAAACTGGTAGTTCTTCCTCTATGGGCTGCCTGTCCACCTCGTAACCCCTTGTCAGTCAATGTTAACCCTGACAAAGGGCAGCAATCGACTGCACCCACAGCGTAATTTACTGATACATAATAACGACATCTTCTTTGCCTTGTCCTCTGGGATAGAAGTTGTCAGGCCATTATTTATAAATGTTACAGTTCTTTAATATGTATAATAATAATCCAATGAGTTGGACATGTCAGGGACCTGGCAGTAAATGTGGGGGTCAGGACCCCCCCCCACCCCCACCCCAAGCACCTGTTGACCCCTTACCAACCTCTAATTGCCTGTGTGGGTGTTTGTTTTGTCAAATGAATATTACAATCAGGCAGCATAGTTTTCAGATGTAGCATAATTGTTACATTTAAAAGTGCAACACTGTAACCCCAAGAAACGATGTGCCTTAAATGTTTCAGATTGATCATTAATAGATTTTTTATATATAAGAAGTGTTGAAAGACTCAAAAAAGTCACATGTAACGCCATGTTGGAATTGCTCAACACTAAACTGCAAGGAAAAAGAAGACAGTCTAACACAAACCTAATTTATTGTTGCTCTTTACAATAACATATAGAAATGAAAGCAAATAACATACAATATTAATAACATAAACAGAACAATATATGGGAAGAACATTACGATATTATATATATATATATATATATATATATATATATATATATATATATACACATACACTTTACATGCATACACATACACACGCACACACACACACACAACCCATACCACCACACACCACACACGCACACGCCACGCCACGCCACGCCACGCCACGCCACGCCACGCCACGCACACACACACACACACACACACACACACACACACACACACAAAACACACACTATAACTGCAAGAGTTGAACAATCACATGGTGTACTGGTATATAATAAACCATGGTTATAATTATTATCTGAAAACTATGTTGTTTAAAAAAATGATAATGTACTTTAAGTACATTAAACATCATGTCTGGTAAATAACATTTCAAGCGCAGCAGTAATTGCTACAACCACATATCAGTACATATACCCTAAGGCTAAGCAACTGTATATATTGTATTAATTGTAAGGTAATCTTACTTATGGAATATGAAGTTTGGTCTATCCCCACTGAACTCACGCCATCTACCAAGTCTAATATGAAAACTAATGTATACGCGTGAAAATGAGTGCACATCGTGACTTTTGTTTAGATAAACGACAGTAATTTCAATGTTTGATCACATGGCAATTTTGTGCAGCATACGCGCGTAATAAATTCACGATGTGACATTTTACTTGACAGATCAGTTGTCACTCATGGTTTTTCGAGGTGTGGCCATAATAAACTGCAATACACTGTGTTTTGTTTACTCACCGTCTACTTGGTAGTTTCCAGTCTTTACCGCTCTGACGACAGCATTTCTCATGCGGGTACGTGTCACTTGCCAAGTGCGTCTTCTTTGTTATGTACTGTTTTATGCAGTCCGTGTATTGTTTGAATTCGCTATCGACACGTCTCGGCATCGTGGTCGTTGTGCAGAGAAATGACAAGAACACGTGCGCGCTGGAGTGTGCAACGTAGGGGGTCGAAAAGTAGGTCGTCGCTGCATCGCGCAGAAATGATTTATTATGTAACAATGTCGCCGCGGGGGTCATGAACTCAGTCTCGACATTCTGGCACAGGGTCAAAGTTGATCGGCCACTTGAGGTCACCTGAGGTTACGCCAGTTCGGCGCGCATGTGCATACGTGGAACGACGTTCTGGACTGCTCAACGTTGCATACGCAAGAGCATTAAAGTTTCCGAGTTGGTACCTCTTCTTATCTATATATATCTATATATAGATAAGCAATGGGCGCGCGCGGTGCATGTGGGGTGGCGGTAATTACCTTCCGGTTCCATTAACTTTCTGCGGTTTCTCTTCATGTTACCATCTCTTCCATTAGACGCCTACGTCTATAAGTTACGATACATTCACACTCGCAGCTTATGTTTTCGTATTGGGTTGACCATTAAAAGAATAATCGAATATAGTAGAATAGTGGACAATATAATATATGCGGAGTACTATTTATATGTAATGTTAAATTAATATACAAATTCACAATAAGTGCCACAGAGCTGATTCCGCCGATCACATGTGCTGGTCATAATAATATAATAATAAATTATAATAAATAATAGTATTTGTCTACGCCATATCTCTAGCAATAAAACCATTCAGAGGCGCGTATTTACTAGATGGTGGGCATTCACTGAAGCATTTATTAGATGCACCCACCTAGGTAACTGGTATTTGAAGGTGTCAACTTAGGTTGGCCTTCATATGTAGACAGGCGACTTGGTGAGGTCAGCTAGTGGTATCGATCTTGTAAATGTGTATGATTGTGGTTGTAAATAATATGCTAAGAAGCATTGACAATAATTTATCTCAGCCACACAGCTAACCTTGCAATGCAAGTGAGAAAGTTTTTCACATTAACTTACTTTGTAATATCCTAAGAAAATGCCTTATATATGTTATGTTATTGATCCCAGGCGGTTTTGGGGCACATTGACCCTTTCCCCTTCTACAAATGGATTTCTTCTTTAAATTGAAACCTGTCTTTTGTCATTTTATGGGTGGGTCAGCCACCTGTGTATGGCTGGTTCCCTTCATGTTTGCTGTTAAACTATTACGTACACATTGTATATTATATGGATTTAATTGAAAATGCCTTATATATGTTATTGATCCAAAGCGATGCATAGTTATGAAGGGGTTTTGGGGCGCATTGACGCTTTCCCCTTCACAAATGGATTTCTTCTTTAAATTGAAACCTGTCTTTTGTCATTTTATGGGTGGGTCAGCCACCTGCGTGTGGTTGGTTCCTTTCAACTTTGTTGTTAATTGTCATGTAGATATTGTATATTATATGGATTTAATTGTTGACTTAATACAAAGCTCTACTCTAGCTACTACAACTGTACAACAGCCTTGTTATTTACAGCAAATTAGTATATAATATTATATATATATATATATATATATATATATATATATATATATATATATATATATATATATATATATATATATATATATGCACGTTAAACGTTAAACAATTTGGTACCTATACAATAATTAACTAACTTTCTGGAAGACATATGTTAGGATAGATTTAAAGCTGGCTGCTGGGGATCAAGCTGTTTTGCCTGTCAGCTCATATATTTTGCACTTATAGCAGTTGCCCGAGCATTGAACTTTTTATATGATTATAAAATATATTGTTGACATTTTTATTTATTTTATGTTACTTATAAGGTAGTCTAAACATTCCACCCACATTTTGATGGTGTTATAATTATAAACTAACTGCATCAGCATACTGTATTGGCACTCAATTCTCACACTTCGGGAGGATCGAGGGGGGCTATAGTGGGACAGGGGGTAGAAACAATTGTTTACCAGCTGTTGGTCATGGTCTGGTGTTAGTTTATTCTCTATATATAGCCTTGCATTTTCATCATAAAGATTTTATTATTTCAGATGCAAATACATATATTGATACATAATATATAGTAGAGCACATGCATGTACATAACAACACGTACAGTCCCTTTCGATCAGTAGCACTGCACTTACACCATAGTATTATGTAAGTATAGTCTCATTATCCTGATATCACTACCTACGACTGCAACTACAAGGGACTTTTCAAATCGATTTCAACGTATCGTAAATTTATAAACAAGATTTCTTACAACTAGTTTACAGTCATGAAATTAACTGATTACGATTCATACTAGCGAGACAGCTAATAGAGTGCTAGGTTAGTTTTCTGCGTTTTGGGAAGGAGCTTAGATATCAACAGCTGCCAATATACCATTTGCAAGCTTGTTACAACTTGCATTTACAGCTACTTGTCACAGTAGACTGAATAGAAGTGCATATAAGACATAATAAATAACACGTAGTTATGAGTTCGTAAACATGAAGGACATTTTCGGCCAGTTGGAAAAACCCGCCAAATGAAATCACCGCAGCCGGAAGGAAGTGACCTAGATTCCTATATCATGCGCGCGCAGAGGAGGTACCAACTCGGAAACTTTAAGTGTTTTGCGTTGCATACCGTCGCGCTAACCTTCCCCTTGAACCGCTAACCTTTTGACATGAACCGTTAACCTTCGACGTTCTGGACCGCTCGACGTTCTGGACCGCCACACCGGTGGCCTAGTTTTATAGCCGACCACTCAGTAACACCTGCCCAGGCTGAATAAGACGATTAATCACTTCACGCGCGAAACGGGAGCACCCGGTTTTTGCCTAATCGTTTTTGAAATCTTTATTTCGCGGCAATACGCAACACATTCATTGCAGGTATAACCACTGCTGTTATAATGCTTACCCCAGGAAACTTACAACAAACATGAGATCCAACGTGAGACAGAAACCGCGAGTATGGCGACATTTTTGGCGCCAAATGTTGAATCTTACATCTTGTCATCAAATTCCTTTCCTATAGTAACTTTTTTTATTCATTTTCTGCAATCTATATGATCTGTAGGCTTATATACCAATTCGAATTCTAGACTAGTATGTACTATGCAGTTCTTTTTACAAATGTAAATTTTATTTTGTATTTATTACAATATTTGATGATTTAATTTTGTCAAAATAATATACACCATTTGGATTAATCATCAGAATGCAAAACTACATTACCGAGCTGAGATAACGTTGATACAACGTCTGTCAACGTCAAGGGGGACGTCATTTTGCGACCATTAAGGTACGTCAAGATGACGTCACGTCATAACGTTGCCTGAGCGTCATCACTCAACGTTGCGACGTGACATAGTCACAACCGTTGTGCTACGTCATTGGTGACATTACCAAATCGTGACCAAAAGGCAACGTTGCCTGGACGTCATGTGTTTGCTGGGATTATACAACGGTGGTCCGCGGCCTACTCTGGAATACGCATGTCCAGCATGGTCGACCTCACTCACAGTGGGTCTCCAAAGTGATATGGAGCGTGTACAAAGACGTGCTATGAACATCATATACCAGAACACTCCCTATATATATCGAAGCATTAGCGAATGCACAGCTGGCTTCTCTAAAACAGAGACGTGCGCAGTTATGTGAACATTTCTTCACACAAATCGAACAGCCGCAGCATAAACTGCATATAAACTACTACCAAAACCAAGGACTACAACACATAATACACGATGCCGTACTCGATACTCTTTACACAGAGTAAAAACCAACAGGACCAAGAACTGTTTCATTAACTGGTGTCTGTTCAACCAAAAGAACTCAGTAAAGTGACTCTTAACAAACTTTCGTGCATGCTGATATGAATATGTGTAAACTATTGTAAAGCATTAAGTTCTTTTTAGATCTATTTATTTTAATGTTTTAAACTGTTTAAAAAAATAAGTTTAGTCAAATAATGACATAAAATATCGTTTAAAGGTCTTAAATTATTTTAATTAGTTTTATAGATACTTATCGTATATTCTCTACATTAATTATAATTTATATTTACGCTAATGTCTTAAATTATATATTATTTGAATCTATTTTAACAAATATACTTTGCATGTTTTATGTACCAATTGCAATATCTATGATTGCCCAGAGAGAGTGAAATAAACTATTATATTATAATTTATGAAACACAAATTTTATTATTTTACAAGATTTTGCCAATATATCTCAAATGTATCCGCCAGGCGTCACTACTGTAAAGGACGAGGAAGTAAGGTTTATATGCCCATTTTGGGAAAGTACGAAAGTTACTTTATCGTATTGTTTGTAAAATGCACCCATTAATGCGATACATCGATTTGTACGATGATTTTGTTGCATGAAGAACTCACGAACTGTGTAAAGCACTTCTTATTACGCATTCCCGCGTTGTAAAACGTCATGTCATGTGACCCACGTCAAGCCGAAATGTGGGGCACGGAAGCGTAAAGGTTCGAGACATTTGTTTTGGATTGGAATTTCAACTGTAACTTTATGAGTTCGCATTTATATTGCGTACTCTGCATGGAGGTGAAGGACAATGTCTTTGGTGGGTAAGAAACTCACACAATTCAACTTCTCAAGAACTCGAAGTCCGAAGAAAAAGCAAATAGAATCTCGGGTGAGTGTTAGTGATTGGAGTAGGCCGTCTGCGCTGCCAATTGACCCCATGGACGCTTGCATTCCTCGATAACCTAGTATCTTGATAGCCCTCGGAACTTCCCCGGGGCACTGCTGTAGCGTAACAGATCGCGTGTAATCAGTAGTGTTCCAATTGCACGCTTCAGTGAACAGTTGCTTTCTATGTCATGGCTGGTATTGACCAGTGAAGGAGTTGCCAGAAATTAAAATACTAATTAATAATATATATATCAGTATCACGAATAACAACTCAACTGTCAACATCCAGGCGCCTGGGCCCTGGACTGAATATTGCATCGCCTGCTATGCGAGTTGTGTCAGCTTGAGGTGCAATATGGATTGGTTAACATGGAATTGTAATGTTGCAGCAACAGAGTGTTTACACCAGTCATGAGTAATGCCATGACAGTCTGTAGCTCTACTCTAGGACGATGTTGTTGATGGTACATCCCGTGACAGCTGTCGCTGCTTAACATGCAGTATACATGTATAGATCTCCTGTAATTGACCATCCACAGTCTTTCAGTTGACCGCTGGCTAGCTGCTAACAAATGGCCATAATTGTGCGAGTTTCAAGTTACCAACTGCACATTAGTTTACTAGACATTGAAAAATAATTATAATTTTTTTATTCAAGAAATGTTGTACACAGCTGTTAAATATCTCTTTCAGGATGAATTGGATCCAGTATTGCTAGCAGCTCAGAGACACGATAGTTTGGAGAACGTGTCTCTGAGTCTCAGTCTCAATGCAACAACAATGCCTTCTCAGAGGATGACGAAGAGTAACTCTCTCGGCAGCATCAGCAATGAGGGATGTGACCCGATGCTCAATCACAGCGACATTGAACGACTCACACAGAATGTTCGCAGCTTCTCAGATACCCTCAACAGACTGAAGGATGTCTTCACATCAGATGAAGGTGAAGTCTATGTTTTAATTGGCAAAATGTGAAGAAATTACACCAGTATGTGTGGGGGTGGGTCACACTACATTGAATATAAGTGTTTGCCCAGTTTTGATTTAACAGTGTCCACCGTGGAGGTTGGACACAACTGTTTCGGGTAGCCATTCCAACTCTTTATGGTTATATCAAAAAAACTGTTAGCATATACCTGAGTTCTGGCCGGTACCTGAATAAATCATTTACTATGGCCACGCAGTTGTCTGTCATCATGCATGGCCGCACAAGATTTTTATCTTATAGCTGTAACCAATCTATACAGGCACACGAACTGGGGACTTGAACGGCTGAGTTCCAATATTTGTGTGGGGGGTTACCACAGTATTTAGGGATGGAGTAACACTTTATGGTGCCATGCATGCTACCACATGGCTGACACCAATGCTACATAAAATTGTTTTTGTTTGGCGGGGCCATACAGATAAGATTACCCCACCAATATTTAGAGTAATTGTTTTGATGCAAACCAATGTTTGTGGCAAGCATGGAGTTGTTTTCAGGCCTCTCAATGGTAGTTGCAAATCATGGTAGCTGAAGAGCCTGAGGAGATAAAACAAACTTTATTGTGTCAAAACAAAATTTCAACATCACCCCTGGCCGTGCAGTATCATGATCTGACAGCGGAGTGGTGCTGAATCTTCTGTCACGCCCCAATAATTATTTTGTTCCATCGCCAGGGTAACCAGTTTGTCAGCTAACACGGTATTGCAACCAATTTGTGATGTTTATTCTTGGGTTAGGGTGCCATTTGTAGGCAGGGCTTTATGCAGGATAAAATTATTGCCATGGATGTTAACTGTTAAGCCAGTTTACAAACCATTAAATGTGTCTGATGACCTGAAATGGACTATAAACACACATGTGACACAATTTTCACTCACTTTCAAGGCATGACTAACAATATCTATGGTTTTGGAAGACCTTTTTTTGCTCCTTCATTTTTTAGCAATCCACCCATATTTCTACCCGTCCATAGTCATTTTTACTCGTCCAAATGACGGGTGGACAGGTCTCTACATAAAGCTATGTTTGTAGGATTACTCTGAGAAGGTTGCTAGCCACTAGTTGGGTAATGCAGGTCTACTAAAATAGTTTTCTGTTGTTAAAAATAGCAAAACTATGAAAACAGATTCGTGCCAGTTTCCCCCACTGTTCTGAGTTTCATAAACGCTTATAGTAAACACAACAATCCTGCTGTTTAAAACAAGTTTATCCAAATAACACAAACCCTCAAATAAAGGCAGCTCTAGTATACTTGACAGAATATAACCGTACGGTATGTCAGCTGTACATAGTATATACATGACAGAATATAACCGTACAGTATGTCAGCTGTACATAGTATACATGACAGAATAGAACCGTACGGTATGTCAGCTGTACATAGTATACATGATAGAATAGAACCGTACGGTATGTCAGCTGTACATAGTATACATGACAGAATAGAACCATACAGTATGTCAGCTGTACATAGTATACATGACAGAATAGAACCGTACGGTATGTCAGCTGTACATAGTATACATGATAGAATAGAACCATACAGTATGTCAGCCCTAGTATACACAACAGTTGTAGTGCTTGTGACCTTAAAATGTCTTTCTTAATCTCACTATTTGGCAGAGACTCCAAAATGGAACCAATGTCTGACAAATAACCTGCTTTCTCACCGTAATGTCACATTGAAGCTGCATGTGTTGGTGGGAACCATGGGTGACCATATTCATTAATTTGTAAATTTATGACACAAAATGTACCCGTCTAAAGTGTAAACAGTAAATGGATTCAGCCACACTGCCGCCACTGCTGTGAGAGATGAATGACTTCTGTCACTCTCATTATCTGTTGTGGTCAGTGAACGAAACCCTGCTGGTCAACAAAGTTTATTGGGCACTTACTATACTTGGAGTTGGACCACCACAAAAGAAAACTTGACATGAGTTGCACGAGACTGTTGAGGAAGTGTCTGAAGGCAGACTGGAACAATGGGCTGACAGATGAAGGACTCTCAAGGATGTAGACAAACTCACATATATGATTCTTATAGGGCAACTACAACTAGCTGTCTTAGTTGGATATTGCTATTGGAATACACAAGAACCAGTGTTGCTATACTTCATGTTGACTTCTACTCATGGCAGCAAAAATGGAGGGAATTTGAAGAGAACTGACACAAAGCTGATATGTGACAATCTAGACACTGATTGAACTTCAGAGGTGACCAGGCCTGGAAGTGACAGACACCCCAGTTCCAGTCTTAAGGAACAATTAACTGACCCAATCAGACCCATCTCTTGTGGAAGCTGGAAGCTGGAAGCAACTCACCCAAGCTCTGGCTCTGACTAACCAACAATGGTGATGATTAATACATGATTATTTTTATTATGCAGATGACCCCCCCCCCCAGGATGAGAGGTCACTTTCATCCAACAGTTGTACCAACCCTAGCAGCTTGACAATACATTACAATTTATGCAAACGGTTTGATAAAAAATGCTTTCTGGACCTCTGCTTCTTTTAAATAAACACAAGTTTTGTGAGTTGCTTACAAATGTGGATTCAAGCATTTCAATCTCCTCTTTCAGTACTGTAGCAGTGCTCCACCCTACAAAGTGCTAGTCAGCTAGTGTCATGGATTGCTGTGTCCATTTGTCACATCAGTTGTCAATGTCATCGACTGTCATCTGTGCTAACCATACCTTTTAACGTGGTTGAAAACAAATGACTAAAAAACACGTCACTTTGCCAAATGGATAAAAAAAAGTTACATGTTGATTTTGCTAGTCATAGAAATCCAGAATTTTTTATCTGATTTCACGTTGGTTCAACCTGCCAAGGAGAGCTGTGGAAATTGCTATTTGTACCACCAGGGTAGCATCTAAAATGACAGCCAATAGCCTCAGGATTCACCTGATGTGACCTGGTGGTTAGGACATTACCTGTCACATTGCCCGGTTCTGGTCAATTTGTATGTTTTATGTATAACCTCAAGCAATGTGGTCAGTGCACATCAAACCTGACGAAATGTTTGGTGAAGCACCGATACATTGCTGTCCATGATTCTAACTTATAGACATACTAATACTTGAACGTCTGGAGACAGACCAATACATCTTTACTGCTGAAGTGTTTAATGACAGTTTTGCAGTTTTTTAGGATATAATTTGCCTGCAGGCTGTTTGTGAATGTTGACTTTATCATTAAGCGAGCAGTGACTCACAGTCACACAGTTCTCAAGCTGTGTCTTGGCCTACAGCTGGCATGTGATGTCACACTCCACTGCCTTCCCCTGTAGCACCCAGAACTACTGGTGACCTCAGTCCCCAGCTCTGGCCAGGCTCAACTTATGTCACCATGTCAGATTGTCAGACTGTCACAGAGTCAACTTGTCAGCCTCTCACTGTGTCACGCTGTCATTGTCACAGTCTGTCTGTGTCAGAGTCTCACTGTTCTACTGTGTCACTTTCAGTATGTCACTGTTTGGGTTTTGTCATTGTGTCAGTCTGCCACCATCTTAGACTGTCGTTTTATCAAGACCTGTCAAATGATTGTCTATGTGTCAACCTGTCACTGTGCACATTAGTGTGCCATTTTGTCATCCATTATGTTACTGTCAGTCTGTCACTGTGTCAGAGTTTCACCATGTAAGTCTGTCAAGTAGAAGTTTATTTGTCAATGAGTTAGCTTGTCACTGTGTCTGTCAAATAGAAGTAGCCCTGTCACTGTGACTGTGTCAGATAGAAGTAGTGCTGTCACTGTGTCAGATAGAAGTTGCCCTGTCACTGTGTCAAATAGAAGTAGACCTGTCACTGTGTCAGATAGAAGTAGCCCTGTCACTGTGTCAGATAGAAGTAGCCCTGTCCACTGTGTCAGATAGAAGTAGCCCTGTCACTGTGTCAGATAGAAGTAGCCCTGTCACTTGAAAGGGACTCGATGTCAGATAGTAAGTAGCCCTGTCACTGTGACGTGTCAGATAGAAGTAGCCCTGTCACTGTGTCAGATAGAAGTAGCCCTGTCACTGTGTCAGATAGAAGTAGCCCTGTCACTGTGTCAGATAGAAGTAGCCCTGTCACTGTGACTGTGTCAGATAGAAGTAGCCCTGTCACTGTGTCAGATAGAAGTAGCCCTGTCACTGTGACTGTGTCAGATAGAAGTAGCCCTGTCACTGTGTCAGATAGAAGTAGCCCTGTCACTGTGTCAGATAGAAGTAGCCTGTCATTGTCACTGTGTCAGATAGAAGTAGCCCTGTCACTGTGTCAAATAGAAGTAGCCCTGTCACTGTGTCAGATAGAAGTAGCACTGTGACTGTGTCAGATAGAAGTAGCCCTGTCACTGTGTCAGATAGAAGTAGCCCTTTCACTGTGACTGTGTAAGATAGAAGTAGGCCTGTCACTGTGTCAAATAGAAGTAGCCATGTCACTGTGTCAAATAGAAGTAGCCCTGTCACTGTGTCAGATAGAAGTAGTCCTGTCATTGTCACTGTGTCAGATAGAATCCTGTCACTGTGTCAGATAGAAGTAGCCCTGTCACTGTGTCAAATAGAAGTAGCCCTGTCACTGTGTCAAATAGAAGTAGCCCTGTCACTGTGTCAAATAGAAGTAGCCCTGTCACTGTGTTGGTCTGTCAGTGTGCAGATAGAAGTAGCCCTGTCACTGTGTTGGTCTGTCACTGTGCAGATAGAAGTAGCCCTGTCACTGTGTCAGATAGAAGTAGCCCTGTCACTGTGTTGGTCTGTCACTGTGTCAGATAGAAGTAGCCCTGTCACTGTGTCAAATAGAAGTAGCCCTGTCACTGTGTCAGATAGAAGTAGTCCTGTCATTGTCACTGTGTCAGATAGAAGTAACGGTGTCAAATAGAAGTAGCCCTGTCACTGTGTCAGATAGAAGTAGCCCTGTCACTGTGTCAAATAGAAGTAGCCCTGTCACTGTGTCAGATAGAAGTAGCCCTGTCACTGTGTCAGATAGAAGTAGCCCTGTCACTGTGTCAGATAGAAGTAGCCCTGTCACTGTGTTGGTCTGTCACTGTGTCAGATAGAAGTAGCCCTGTCACTGTGTTGGTCTGTCAGTGTGTCAACTAGAAGTAGTTGATTTATCAGGATGGCAGCGCTAGTTTGTATATGTGTCACTCAGTATGTCACTGTGTCAGTCTGTCATCATTGGTCTGCTTAGTGTCAACCTAGGCCAGGTTTGCTTTGGCCTTTGCCAGCATGTTGACCACTTGACTTGGTCTTGGCTGGTCTATTGACCAAATGTCTAGTGTCAATATGTGAGGTCGTAAACTGACCCAGGGACAATTAAAGACAATGGGTAACATTTATGGCGTGGTAAATGTGTTGGACTGAGTGGTAAGTGTTTTAAATGTACTAGAATGTTGTGGCTGCCTTGTGCACTGACACATTCAGTAACACTGCGGCTTCGCTATTGTAAACATCACCTAAAATGCTGCAAGAGCCAATAAAACAGAATTGTTTAAAGATACTAACACTTACCATTCCATTTAGACGACACAACTGAACTGTGCATGTAGTTATTTACTTCAAAATGCAAACATCCAATGCCATATTACTGAGGACACTATTTCCATGACACACCAGCAACACCGTTCCACTGGTGCTTCATGGTGTTGACAGTTTTCGGGTTTACAAGGTCACTGTTAAGGGGCAAAACCGATTTTAAAGAGTAAAATCAGACTTAGGAGCTCTTAATAATGCCTGTGAAATGGGCCCCAGATCCTGTATGAAATGTGGGAGTGATTGCTGGTAACCGCCGGGCCCTTGTGCCAAGTCGCGTGGGAGTGCCTAGTGCACTCCCAGACACACAGGCACCATGGGAACTAGTGCACTCAGCCCTCAGTCTCCATCACTCACTCCCAGCTTACTTGTTACCTTACAGCTGGCAGTGGGGACAGGCTGGTACTGCTGGGGGTATGAATGTGCCCCTGAAACTGTTAGGGTGTGTGACATGCCCTGTTGAACCTTTAGGCTCTATAACTGTGCCCCTGGAGATAAGCAGTGTAGCTACCCCCAAGGAATTGTTAGGTTGTATATCTGCCCCCTGAAGTTGTTGTTATTATGGACTATGATTTCTAGAGCACTGAATCTCCAGGATCAGTCCAAACATAGGGCCTAGACACACCACAATAACATTTATGTGGAATTATACAAAAGTTAAAAAGGAAAAAATAAAAAAAGTATATTGTGGGAAATTTGATATTTTTTTTTACAGTTGTTAGATGGTGTGACTGTGTCCTCTGGAGTTGTTAGGTGGTATGACTGTACTTCTGGGATTGTTAGGTGGTAATGTGGTGTAACCCTGAAATAGTTAAGGCTGTATCCCTAGGAATTGCCAACGAACAAACAAAATCCAGGAAGTCCATCTAAAATCAGGTTTTGGTAACATTCTAAAAATATTAGCAAAGATTAATCATTTGAAAATATGCGAAAACTGCTGTCTAAAAATTGAGTTTTCACGTATATTTACAAATTTCTGAGTTTTCACAGGTACTACCTAAATATAACCAAAAACAAGTGAGATGTATACTTGTGTTTAAAGTGTGAAGTAATCAGTGGTTTAGTGGTCAGTGCATTTGGTGTGGGAAGTGTCTAATTGGTACTTGGTGGTATGTAAGTGGTCAGGGACCGTTTCACTAACGGTGTTAAGAACTCTTAAGCCCAATTTTGCACTGTAAAATATATTTATTTTGATCTTGAATACTTGAAAACTGCCAACACCGTGACGCACCAGCGGGACAATGTCATTGGTGTGTCATGGAAATAGTGTCCTTGGTAATTCAGCAATGGATATTTGCATTAAAAAAACTCCTTTAATTTAACAACAAACTTTGTTTAATGACAAATTTCCCTTAAGAGCTTTTTACCTTAGTGAAACGGTCCCCAGTAATGTATGGGATCAATATATGCACGTGATCAGTGATACTGTAATGGTGTGTAAGGGATCTAAGAACTTAAACCAAGTTAGATGAAAAAACATGGTGACATGTTTATACCAGATGGGACAACACACTTCATAAAACATAGTTAAAGTGAGCTGTCTTTCACTCTACTGTCACAATGCCACCTAAACATTGCAAAATTATCGTATGTTCTCAGCCATAAGAACGTGACCTACATTATGCATAACTTGTTTGGATGGTATTTAGGTAGCCGACTAACACATGTTTATATTACATTAACAAGTTGAAGTAGTCTAGGCGTTGATGGAGGTGTCACCTGCATTTTGGGGACAGTGGAATGTCACTCTCTGGGTGTCACACTGTTTGTCTAAGTGTGGCTGATTCACCCTCATGAATACACTCCAGCTCTCAACTATTCCACTTTGTTGATAAAGGGTTTGTGAGCGGTGAGGAATTAATGTAATTTGAATTGGATTGTCTGACTCATTTCTCCCGAATTTGGGCTACACTCAGCAGGGAATCAACACATTAGACCCAAAGTGACAACGGTTGACACACATTTTATTCCTGGTCAACTGTCACTTCCTTTAAGTTGATTTACGATGTGACTGAAGTTCAAATGTACTGTTGCTTTCACAGGAAGTGGAAACTTGTTGCTAAAAGTTTAGTTACTGTGTCTTTTTATGACTGCTAGTTTACTCTGATTTACAGTTGTTGATAATAAAATCATTAACTAGCTTACATCTGTCCAGTCTCAAGCAGCAGCAAATGCAAACCATCTGTTAATCAGCATTTTGATATTAAATACCGATAACCATACATTTTAGTTCCTGCTGCTGCCAAGTTATGGGAAAAGGTACTGAAAATAACTCTGAATAAGTAACGGGTACATAATCTGCGTTTTTAATACATTGCCAACAGGTAGGTCAAAGGTTAATGATCTAAGGACACACAATTACATGAACTTAGAAATAGACGAGTGAACCTCAGTTCGTGGGAGGAGTTGCACTTATATTTACCCACCCCAGCCCCTAAGTTTACATATTAATGGATGTTTTTGTATGTTAACTCAATACCTATAATACTTGTATGTGTGTGTATACTGGCCAGCCAGCCAGGCAAACACATCAATCAACACATCATTTATTGTTTACAAATATCTGAAAAACATTGCCAAAATAGACTGATATTAAAGCCAAGTGACACTCACTTAATCCCAGTTGTGCAGTTAAAAAGGAATTTATGGCCCAATAGTTACATAATGTACACAGCGAGGTGAAGTCGCACAAATAAAATTCTGTGCTGCACGTCAAAACTGTAACACAGTGGTGGTAATAATTACCTAATTTATCGTAATTTTATACATGTGTTTAAAGGTGTAACAAGATTGCCATCTGCGAGTAAACTCTAGTCTAGGTGGCAAGTGGATATGGAAGCCGTTAGCTTATCAACAGTCAACACAAATTATATATATAGTAATATATATATATATATATATATATATATATATATATATATATATATATATATGCAATCTGAGGTATTTGTTGATGTTGTTTTTAAACATGCCTGCAATGGGACCATTACGCTATGGGAACCAATGAGTATTTCGTGCAATATAAATTTTTTCAAAATGGATATTCAAAACCTCATTTTGCATGGAACTCATAGATGTCAAATGTACCTGTTGCTTTCTATATAACATCTTGTGGTAATTTCTGCTGATACCATTAATGTTGGACTAGTGAGCATGTTCAAATGACAGCACATTGACTATATAATATGTGTATGACTGTATAAAACTGTATAAAACTGTATATAATATATATATATATATATATATATATATATATATATATATATATATATATTATATATATATATATATATATATATATATATATATATATATATATATGTATATATATATATATATATACACTGTATGTATATATATATATATATATATATATATATATATATAATATATATATATATTAGATATATATGTATATATATATGTAGATATATATGTAGATATATATGTATGTAGATATAAACATTAATATATACATAATATAATAATTATTAATATTTTAAATATATTTTATAACAAAATGTGCTAGTTTAAGCAAACATATCATGTTTTGTGTGATTCTATCACAAAGAAACATACCTGTGATTGTGACGACTCATGTTGTGGCTGTAGGCAGCTGTGGGGACATGCGCAAGAACGCCCACGAGAGACTGGGGGCACTGCTGTGTGAACTGAAGGGGGTGTTACAGCGGTACCCCACCCTCCACACCATCGACATCCTCACCATGGCGGCCCTCCTCATCACCAAGATCAAAAGTACGTTCATCTACGCAGTTGTACGATTGCGTGTGCATGTGTACGTGTGTGCATAGATACGCACGTTTGCCTGCCAGACAAGTCAGTAATATTTTAATATTTTGCCTGTGGCACTGGGAACGAAATTGATAAATATTATTCTTATAATGATAGTAAAATTATACTTGTGATTGAGCCTCAAGCATTGTGTCCTTTGACGGCAACGTTTTTGCATCAATGGGGAACCTACATGATCGCTAGGGGGCGCTGATACACAACTTGGTCTGGTGATGTAATCATGTTCTTTACACATTCTTTGAGTTTTCCAGACTCCAACTGTTATAAATATAAGGCATATATATATATATATATATATATATATATATATATATATATATATATATATATATATATATGTACAACATGTGTTGGATATAATGAATGAATGCAGCGAAACCAGGCAACAGGACGCTGGTGGTTGATGACACACGGACCAACTTGCATAATGGCGATTATTGCTGTAGGTTCCCCGTTGAGGTTTTCAGCTATCTCAATTTGCTGCGTCGCAATAATACTGGGAAGGTCGAGTTGTTTCACCATTAGGCGTGAGGTCACTAAGGTGTGAGCTGTACCCTGCGTTGTTGTCACTTGTCAACTGCGTTGTTGTCAACTGTTCATTTTTGCTGCTGTTGTTGCAGGTTGTTGTTACGAGGAGCTGGAGTTAGACAACACCCAGATGTTGTACAGCATCGACCAACTCGCACTTGTGTTCAGCAGCAGGTCAGTGTCCAGTCTAACTTGTGCCTCTCCCACTGTGACAGGGCTCACACTGTGTGGACACATGCACTGTCAGTGTCCAGTCTAACTTGTGCCCCTCCCACTGTGACAGGGGTCACACTGTGTGGACACATGCACTGTCAGTGTCCAGTCTAACTTGTGCCCCTCCCACTGTGACAGGGCTCACACTGTGTGGACACATGCACTGTCAGTGTCCAGTCTAACTTGTGCCCCTCTCACTGTGACAGGGCTCACACTGTGTGGACACATGCACTGTCAGTGTCCAGTCTAACTTGTGCCCCTCCCACTGTGACAGGGCTCACACTGTGTGGACACATGCACTGTCAGTGTCCAGTCTAACTTGTGCCCCTCCCACTGTGACAGGGCTCACACTGTGTGGACACATGCACTGTCAGTGTCCAGTCTAACTTGTGCCCCTCTCACTGTGACAGGGGTCACACTGTGTGGACACATGCACTGTCAGTGTCCAGTCTAACTTGTGCCCCTCCCACTGTGACAGGGCTCACACTGTGTGGACACATGCACTGTCAGTGTCCAGTCTAACTTGTGCCCCTCTCACTGTGACAGGGCTCACACTGTGTGGACACATGCACTGTCAGTGTCCAGTCTAACTTGTGCCCCTCCCACTGTGACAGGGCTCACACTGTGTGGACACATGCACTGTCAGTGTCCAGTCTAACTTGTGCCCCTCCCACTGTGACAGGGCTCACACTGTGTGGACACATGCACTGTCAGTGTCCAGTCTAACTTGTGCCCCTCCCACTGTGACGGGGGTCACACTGTGTGGACACATGCACTGTCAGTGTCCAGTCTAACTTGTGCCCCTCTCACTGTGACAGGGCTCACACTGTGTGGACACATGCACTGTCAGTGTCCAGTCTAACTTGTGCCCCTCTCACTGTGACAGGGCTCACACTGTGTGGACACATGCACTGTCAGTGTCCAGTCTAACTTGTGCCCCTCTCACTGTGACAGGGCTCACACTGTGTGGACACATGCACTGTCAGTGTCCAGTCTAACTTGTGCCCCTCCCACTGTGACAGGGCTCACACTGTGTGGACACATGCACTGTCAGTGTCCAGTCTAACTTGTGCCCCTCCCACTGTGACAGGGGTCACACTGTGTGGACACATGCACTGTCAGTGTCCAGTCTAACTTGTGCCCCTCTCACTGTGACAGGGCTCACACTGTGTGGACACATGCACTGTCAGTGTCCAGTCTAACTTGTGCCCCTCCCACTGGCGGGCTACCTGTGTGGACACATGCCCTGTAAAAGTGCCCAGTTTTAATTGGGCCCCTCCTGTGACAGGGCTCCCCTTTGTGTGGACACTACGTAGTGTCCAGTCTTTTGTGCCCCCCCCATTTCGGGGCCAACCCCTTGTGGACACATGCATTCTTTCCCCAAAAAAAAACGGGGGGAAAGGGGTCACACTGTTTTTCCACATGCACTTCATTTCCCAAAGCCCAAACCCTTGTGCCCCCCCCACTGTGACGGGGGTCCCCTGTGTGGAAAATGCACTGTCAGTGCCCAGTCCCGTCCCCCTCCACTTGACAGGGCCCCACACTGGGGACCATCCCTGTATGCCCATCTAATTTGTGCCCTCTCACTGTGACAGGGCTCCCTGTGTGGAAAATGCACTGTCAGTGCCCAGAAAACCTTGTCCCCTCTCACTGTGACAGGGTCACACTGTGTGGACACATGCACTGTCAGTGTCCAGTCTAACTTGTGCCCCCCCACCCCTTGTGTGGACACATGCACTGTCAGTGTCCAGTCTAACTTGTGCCCCTCTCACTGTGACAGGGCTCACACTGTGTGGACACATGCACTGTCAGTGTCCAGTCTAACTTGTGCCCCTCCCACTGTGACAGGGGTCACACTGTGTGGACACATGCACTGTCAGTGTCCAGTCTAACTTGTGCCCCTCCCACTGTGACGGGGGTCACACTGTGTGGACACATGCACTGTCAGTGTCCAGTCTAACTTGTGCCCCTCCCACTGTGACGGGGGTCACACTGTGTGGACACATGCACTGTCAGTGTCCAGTCTAACTTGTGCCCCTCTCACTGTGACAGGGCTCACACTGTGTGGACACATGCACTGTCAGTGTCCAGTCTAACTTGTGCCCCTCCCACTGTGACAGGGGTCACACTGTGTGGACACATGCACTGTCAGTGTCCAGTCTAACTTGTGCCCCTCTCACTGTGACAGGGCTCACACTGTGTGGACACATGCACTGTCAGTGTCCAGTCTAACTTGTGCCTCTCTCACTGTGACAGGGCTCACACTGTGTGGACACATGCACTGTCAGTGTCCAGTCTAACTTGTGCCCCTCCCACTGTGACAGGGCTCACACTGTGTGGACACATGCACTGTCAGTGTCCAGTCTAACTTGTGCCCCTCTCACTGTGACAGGGCTCACACTGTGTGGACACATGCACTGTCAGTGTCCAGTCTAACTTGTGCCCCTCCCACTGTGACGGGGGTCACACTGTGTGGACACATGCACTGTCAGTGTCCAGTCTAACTTGTGCCCCTCTCACTGTGACAGGGCTCACACTGTGTGGACACATGCACTGTCAGTGTCCAGTCTAACTTGTGCCCCTCCCACTGTGACGGGGGTCACACTGTGTGGACACATGCACTGTCAGTGTCCAGTCTAACTTGTGCCCCTCCCACTGTGACAGGGCTCACACTGTGTGGACACATGCACTGTCAGTGTCCAGTCTAACTTGTGCCCCTCCCACTGTGACAGGGGTCACACTGTGTGGACACATGCACTGTCAGTGTCCAGTCTAACTTGTGCCCCTCCCACTGTGACAGGGCTCACACTGTGTGGACACATGCACTGTCAGTGTCCAGTCTAACTTGTGCCCCTCTCACTGTGACAGGGCTCACACTGTGTGGACACATGCACTGTCAGTGTCCAGTCTAACTTGTGCCCCTCCCACTGTGACAGGGGTCACACTGTGTGGACACATGCACTGTCAGTGTCCAGTCTAACTTGTGCCCCTCTCACTGTGACAGGGGTCACACTGTGTGGACACATGCACTGTCAGTGTCCAGTCTAACTTGTGCCCCTCCCACTGTGACAGGGGGGTCACACTGTGTGGACACATGCACTGTCAGTGTCCAGTCTAACTTGTGCCCCTCTCACTGTGACAGGGCTCACACTGTGTGGACACATGCACTGTCAGTGTCCAGTCTAACTTGTGCCCCTCCCACTGTGACAGGGCTCACACTGTGTGGACACATGCACTGTCAGTGTCCAGTCTAACTTGTGCCCCTCCCACTGTGACGGGGGTCACACTGTGTGGACACATGCACTGTCAGTGTCCAGTCTAACTTGTGCCCCTCCCACTGTGACAGGGCTCACACTGTGTGGACACATGCACTGTCAGTGTCCAGTCTAACTTGTGCCCCTCCCACTGTGACAGGGCTCACACTGTGTGGACACATGCACTGTCAGTGTCCAGTCTAACTTGTGCCCCTCTCACTGTGACAGGGCTCACACTGTGTGGACACATGCACTGTCAGTGTCCAGTCTAACTTGTGCCCCTCTCACTGTGACAGGGCTCACACTGTGTGGACACATGCACTGTCAGTGTCCAGTCTAACTTGTGCCCCTCCCACTGTGACGGGGGTCACACTGTGTGGACACATGCACTGTCAGTGTCCAGTCTAACTTGTGCCCCTCTCACTGTGACGGGGGTCACACTGTGTGGACACATGCACTGTCAGTGTCCAGTCTAACTTGTGCCCCTCCCACTGTGACAGGGCTCACACTGTGTGGACACATGCACTGTCAGTGTCCAGTCTAACTTGTGCCCCTCCCACTGTGACAGGGCTCACACTGTGTGGACACATGCACTGTCAGTGTCCAGTCTAACTTGTGCCCCTCCCACTGTGACAGGGCTCACACTGTGTGGACACATGCACTGTCAGTGTCCAGTCTAACTTGTGCCCCTCCCACTGTGACAGGGCTCACACTGTGTGGACACATGCACTGTCAGTGTCCAGTCTAACTTGTGCCCCTCCCACTGTGACAGGGCTCACACTGTGTGGACACATGCACTGTCAGTGTCCAGTCTAACTTGTGCCCCCCCACTGTGACAGGGCTCACACTGTGTGGACACATGCACTGTCAGTGTCCAGTCTAACTTGTGCCCCTCCCACTGTGACAGGGCTCACACTGTGTGGACACATGCACTGTCAGTGTCCAGTCTAACTTGTGCCCCTCTCACTGTGACAGGGCTCACACTGTGTGGACACATGCACTGTCAGTGTCCAGTCTAACTTGTGCCCCTCTCACTGTGACAGGGCTCACACTGTGTGGACACATGCACTGTCAGTGTCCAGTCTAACTTGTGCCCCTCTCACTGTGACAGGGCTCACACTGTGTGGACACATGCACTGTCAGTGTCCAGTCTAACTTGTGCCCCTCCCACTGTGACAGGGCTCACACTGTGTGGACACATGCACTGTCAGTGTCCAGTCTAACTTGTGCCCCTCTCACTGTGACAGGGCTCACACTGTGTGGACACATGCACTGTCAGTGTCCAGTCTAACTTGTGCCCCTCCCACTGTGACGGGGGTCACACTGTGTGGACACATGCACTGTCAGTGTCCAGTCTAACTTGTGCCCCCCACTGTGACAGGGCTCACACTGTGTGGACACATGCACTGTCAGTGTCCAGTCTAACTTGTGCCCCTCCCACTGTGACGGGGGTCACACTGTGTGGACACATGCACTGTCAGTGTCCAGTCTAACTTGTGCCCCTCCCACTGTGACGGGGGTCACACTGTGTGGACACATGCACTGTCAGTGTCCAGTCTAACTTGTGCCCCTCCCACTGTGACAGGGCTCACACTGTGTGGACACATGCACTGTCAGTGTCCAGTCTAACTTGTGCCCCTCTCACTGTGACAGGGCTCACACTGTGTGGACACATGCACTGTCAGTGTCCAGTCTAACTTGTGCCCCTCTCACTGTGACAGGGCTCACACTGTGTGGACACATGCACTGTCAGTGTCCAGTCTAACTTGTGCCCCTCTCACTGTGACAGGGCTCACACTGTGTGGACACATGCACTGTCAGTGTCCAGTCTAACTTGTGCCCCTCTCACTGTGACAGGGCTCACACTGTGTGGACACATGCACTGTCAGTGTCCAGTCTAACTTGTGCCCCTCTCACTGTGACGGGGGTCACACTGTGTGGACACATGCACTGTCAGTGTCCAGTCTAACTTGTGCCCCTCCCACTGTGACAGGGCTCACACTGTGTGGACACATGCACTGTCAGTGTCCAGTCTAACTTGTGCCTCTCTCACTGTGACAGGGCTCACACTGTGTGGACACATGCACTGTCAGTGTCCAGTCTAACTTGTGCCCCTCTCACTGTGACAGGGCTCACACTGTGTGGACACATGCACTGTCAGTGTCCAGTCTAACTTGTGCCCCTCCCACTGTGACAGGGGTCACACTGTGTGGACACATGCACTGTCAGTGTCCAGTCTAACTTGTGCCCCTCTCACTGTGACAGGGCTCACACTGTGTGGACACATGCACTGTCAGTGTCCAGTCTAACTTGTGCCCCTCCCACTGTGACAGGGCTCACACTGTGTGGACACATGCACTGTCAGTGTCCAGTCTAACTTGTGCCCCTCCCACTGTGACAGGGCTCACACTGTGTGGACACATGCACTGTCAGTGTCCAGTCTAACTTGTGCCCCTCTCACTGTGACAGGGCTCACACTGTGTGGACACATGCACTGTCAGTGTCCAGTCTAACTTGTGCCTCCCCCACTGTGACGGGGGTCACACTGTGTGGACACATGCACTGTCAGTGTCCAGTCTAACTTGTGCCCCTCTCACTGTGACAGGGCTCACACTGTGTGGACACATGCACTGTCAGTGTCCAGTCTAACTTGTGCCCCTCCCACTGTGACAGGGCTCACACTGTGTGGACACATGCACTGTCAGTGTCCAGTCTAACTTGTGCCCCTCCCACTGTGACAGGGCTCACACTGTGTGGACACATGCACTGTCAGTGTCCAGTCTAACTTGTGCCCCTCCCACTGTGACAGGGCTCACACTGTGTGGACACATGCACTGTCAGTGTCCAGTCTAACTTGTGCCCCTCCCACTGTGACAGGGGGGTCACACTGTGTGGACACATGCACTGTCAGTGTCCAGTCTAACTTGTGCCCCTCTCACTGTGACAGGGCTCACACTGTGTGGACACATGCACTGTCAGTGTCCAGTCTAACTTGTGCCCCTCCCACTGTGACGGGGGTCACACTGTGTGGACACATGCACTGTCAGTGTCCAGTCTAACTTGTGCCTCTCCCACTGTGACAGGGCTCACACTGTGTGGACACATGCACTGTCAGTGTCCAGTCTAACTTGTGCCCCTCCCACTGTGACAGGGGTCACACTGTGTGGACACATGCACTGTCAGTGTCCAGTCTAACTTGTGCCCCTCCCACTGTGACGGGGGTCACACTGTGTGGACACATGCACTGTCAGTGTCCAGTCTAACTTGTGCCCCTCCCACTGTGACGGGGGTCACACTGTGTGGACACATGCACTGTCAGTGTCCAGTCTAACTTGTGCCCCTCTCACTGTGACAGGGCTCACACTGTGTGGACACATGCACTGTCAGTGTCCAGTCTAACTTGTGCCTCTCTCACTGTGACAGGGCTCACACTGTGTGGACACATGCACTGTCAGTGTCCAGTCTAACTTGTGCCCCTCCCACTGTGACAGGGCTCACACTGTGTGGACACATGCACTGTCAGTGTCCAGTCTAACTTGTGCCCCTCCCACTGTGACAGGGGTCACACTGTGTGGACACATGCACTGTCAGTGTCCAGTCTAACTTGTGCCCCTCTCACTGTGACAGGGCTCACACTGTGTGGACACATGCACTGTCAGTGTCCAGTCTAACTTGTGCCCCTCCCACTGTGACAGGGGTCACACTGTGTGGACACATGCACTGTCAGTGTCCAGTCTAACTTGTGCCCCTCCCACTGTGACAGGGGTCACACTGTGTGGACACATGCACTGTCAGTGTCCAGTCTAACTTGTGCCTCTCCCACTGTGACAGGGCTCACACTGTGTGGACACATGCACTGTCAGTGTCCAGTCTAACTTGTGCCCCTCTCACTGTGACAGGGCTCACACTGTGTGGACACATGCACTGTCAGTGTCCAGTCTAACTTGTGCCCCTCCCACTGTGACAGGGGTCACACTGTGTGGACACATGCACTGTCAGTGTCCAGTCTAACTTGTGCCCCTCTCACTGTGACAGGGGTCACACTGTGTGGACACATGCACTGTCAGTGTCCAGTCTAACTTGTGCCCCTCCCACTGTGACAGGGCTCACACTGTGTGGACACATGCACTGTCAGTGTCCAGTCTAACTTGTGCCCCTCCCACTGTGACAGGGCTCACACTGTGTGGACACATGCACTGTCAGTGTCCAGTCTAACTTGTGCCCCTCCCACTGTGACAGGGCTCACACTGTGTGGACACATGCACTGTCAGTGTCCAGTCTAACTTGTGCCCCCCCTCACTGTGACGGGGGTCACACTGTGTGGACACATGCACTGTCAGTGTCCAGTCTAACTTGTGCCCCTCCCACTGTGACAGGGCTCACACTGTGTGGACACATGCACTGTCAGTGTCCAGTCTAACTTGTGCCCCTCTCACTGTGACAGGGCTCACACTGTGTGGACACATGCACTGTCAGTGTCCAGTCTAACTTGTGCCCCTCTCACTGTGACAGGGCTCACACTGTGTGGACACATGCACTGTCAGTGTCCAGTCTAACTTGTGCCCCTCCCACTGTGACGGGGGTCACACTGTGTGGACACATGCACTGTCAGTGTCCAGTCTAACTTGTGCCCCTCTCACTGTGACAGGGCTCACACTGTGTGGACACATGCACTGTCAGTGTCCAGTCTAACTTGTGCCCCTCCCACTGTGACAGGGCTCACACTGTGTGGACACATGCACTGTCAGTGTCCAGTCTAACTTGTGCCCCTCCCACTGTGACAGGGCTCACACTGTGTGGACACATGCACTGTCAGTGTCCAGTCTAACTTGTGCCCCTCTCACTGTGACAGGGGTCACACTGTGTGGACACATGCACTGTCAGTGTCCAGTCTAACTTGTGCCTCTCCCACTGTGACAGGGCTCACACTGTGTGGACACATGCACTGTCAGTGTCCAGTCTAACTTGTGCCCCTCCCACTGTGACGGGGGTCACACTGTGTGGACACATGCACTGTCAGTGTCCAGTCTAACTTGTGCCCCTCCCACTGTGACAGGGCTCACACTGTGTGGACACATGCACTGTCAGTGTCCAGTCTAACTTGTGCCCCTCCCACTGTGACGGGGGTCACACTGTGTGGACACATGCACTGTCAGTGTCCAGTCTAACTTGTGCCCCTCCCACTGTGACAGGGCTCACACTGTGTGGACACATGCACTGTCAGTGTCCAGTCTAACTTGTGCCCCTCCCACTGTGACGGGGGTCACACTGTGTGGACACATGCACTGTCAGTGTCCAGTCTAACTTGTGCCCCTCCCACTGTGACAGGGCTCACACTGTGTGGACACATGCACTGTCAGTGTCCAGTCTAACTTGTGCCCCTCTCACTGTGACAGGGCTCACACTGTGTGGACACATGCACTGTCAGTGTCCAGTCTAACTTGTGCCCCTCCCACTGTGACAGGGCTCACACTGTGTGGACACATGCACTGTCAGTGTCCAGTCTAACTTGTGCCCCTCCCACTGTGACGGGGGTCACACTGTGTGGACACATGCACTGTCAGTGTCCAGTCTAACTTGTGCCCCTCCCACTGTGACAGGGGTCACACTGTGTGGACACATGCACTGTCAGTGTCCAGTCTAACTTGTGCCCCTCCCACTGTGACAGGGCTCACACTGTGTGGACACATGCACTGTCAGTGTCCAGTCTAACTTGTGCCCCTCTCACTGTGACAGGGCTCACACTGTGTGGACACATGCACTGTCAGTGTCCAGTCTAACTTGTGCCCCTCTCACTGTGACAGGGCTCACACTGTGTGGACACATGCACTGTCAGTGTCCAGTCTAACTTGTGCCCCTCCCACTGTGACAGGGCTCACACTGTGTGGACACATGCACTGTCAGTGTCCAGTCTAACTTGTGCCCCTCTCACTGTGACAGGGGTCACACTGTGTGGACACATGCACTGTCAGTGTCCAGTCTAACTTGTGCCTCTCTCACTGTGACAGGGGTCACACTGTGTGGACACATGCACTGTCAGTGTCCAGTCTAACTTGTGCCCCTCCCACTGTGACAGGGCTCACACTGTGTGGACACATGCACTGTCAGTGTCCAGTCTAACTTGTGCCCCTCCCACTGTGACGGGGGTCACACTGTGTGGACACATGCACTGTCAGTGTCCAGTCTAACTTGTGCCCCTCTCACTGTGACAGGGCTCACACTGTGTGGACACATGCACTGTCAGTGTCCAGTCTAACTTGTGCCCCTCTCACTGTGACAGGGCTCACACTGTGTGGACACATGCACTGTCAGTGTCCAGTCTAACTTGTGCCCCTCTCACTGTGACAGGGCTCACACTGTGTGGACACATGCACTGTCAGTGTCCAGTCTAACTTGTGCCCCTCCCACTGTGACGGGGGTCACACTGTGTGGACACATGCACTGTCAGTGTCCAGTCTAACTTGTGCCCCTCCCACTGTGACAGGGGTCACACTGTGTGGACACATGCACTGTCAGTGTCCAGTCTAACTTGTGCCCCTCCCACTGTGACAGGGCTCACACTGTGTGGACACATGCACTGTCAGTGTCCAGTCTAACTTGTGCCCCTCCCACTGTGACAGGGCTCACACTGTGTGGACACATGCACTGTCAGTGTCCAGTCTAACTTGTGCCCCTCCCACTGTGACAGGGCTCACACTGTGTGGACACATGCACTGTCAGTGTCCAGTCTAACTTGTGCCCCTCCCACTGTGACAGGGCTCACACTGTGTGGACACATGCACTGTCAGTGTCCAGTCTAACTTGTGCCCCTCCCACTGTGACAGGGCTCACACTGTGTGGACACATGCACTGTCAGTGTCCAGTCTAACTTGTGCCCCTCTCACTGTGACAGGGCTCACACTGTGTGGACACATGCACTGTCAGTGTCCAGTCTAACTTGTGCCCCTCCCACTGTGACAGGGGTCACACTGTGTGGACACATGCACTGTCAGTGTCCAGTCTAACTTGTGCCCCTCTCACTGTGACAGGGCTCACACTGTGTGGACACATGCACTGTCAGTGTCCAGTCTAACTTGTCCCCCTCCCACTGTGACGGGGGTCACACTGTGTGGACACATGCACTGTCAGTGTCCAGTCTAACTTGTGCCCCTCCCACTGTGACAGGGCTCACACTGTGTGGACACATGCACTGTCAGTGTCCAGTCTAACTTGTGCCCCTCCCACTGTGACAGGGCTCACACTGTGTGGACACATGCACTGTCAGTGTCCAGTCTAACTTGTGCCCCTCCCACTGTGACGGGGGTCACACTGTGTGGACACATGCACTGTCAGTGTCCAGTCTAACTTGTGCCCCTCTCACTGTGACAGGGCTCACACTGTGTGGACACATGCACTGTCAGTGTCCAGTCTAACTTGTGCCCCTCCCACTGTGACGGGGGTCACACTGTGTGGACACATGCACTGTCAGTGTCCAGTCTAACTTGTGCCCCTCTCACTGTGACAGGGCTCACACTGTGTGGACACATGCACTGTCAGTGTCCAGTCTAACTTGTGCCCCTCTCACTGTGACAGGGCTCACACTGTGTGGACACATGCACTGTCAGTGTCCAGTCTAACTTGTGCCCCTCTCACTGTGACAGGGGTCACACTGTGTGGACACATGCACTGTCAGTGTCCAGTCTAACTTGTGCCCCTCTCACTGTGACAGGGCTCACACTGTGTGGACACATGCACTGTCAGTGTCCAGTCTAACTTGTGCCCCTCCCACTGTGACGGGGGTCACACTGTGTGGACACATGCACTGTCAGTGTCCAGTCTAACTTGTGCCCCTCTCACTGTGACAGGGCTCACACTGTGTGGACACATGCACTGTCAGTGTCCAGTCTAACTTGTGCCCCTCTCACTGTGACAGGGCTCACACTGTGTGGACACATGCACTGTCAGTGTCCAGTCTAACTTGTGCCCCTCTCACTGTGACAGGGCTCACACTGTGTGGACACATGCACTGTCAGTGTCCAGTCTAACTTGTGCCCCTCTCACTGTGACGGGGGTCACACTGTGTGGACACATGCACTGTCAGTGTCCAGTCTAACTTGTGCCCCCCCTCACTGTGACAGGGCTCACACTGTGTGGACACATGCACTGTCAGTGTCCAGTCTAACTTGTGCCCCTCTCACTGTGACAGGGCTCACACTGTGTGGACACATGCACTGTCAGTGTCCAGTCTAACTTGTGCCCCTCCCACTGTGACAGGGCTCACACTGTGTGGACACATGCACTGTCAGTGTCCAGTCTAACTTGTGCCCCTCCCACTGTGACGGGGGTCACACTGTGTGGACACATGCACTGTCAGTGTCCAGTCTAACTTGTGCCCCTCCCACTGTGACAGGGCTCACACTGTGTGGACACATGCACTGTCAGTGTCCAGTCTAACTTGTGCCCCTCCCACTGTGACGGGGGTCACACTGTGTGGACACATGCACTGTCAGTGTCCAGTCTAACTTGTGCCCCTCTCACTGTGACGGGGGTCACACTGTGTGGACACATGCACTGTCAGTGTCCAGTCTAACTTGTGCCCCTCTCACTGTGACGGGGGTCCCCCTGTGTGGACACATCACTGTCAGTGCCCAAGTCTAACTTGTCCCCCCTCCCCCACGGGAAACAGGGGTCCACTGTGTGGTTGCACTGTCAGTGTCCAGTCAAGGCCCCTCCCACTGTGACAGGGGTCCACTGTGTGGAAAATACTGTAAAAGTTCCAGTCAATTTTGTGCCCCCCCCCACTGTGACGGGGGGGTCACACTTTGGGGCACTCCCTTTCTTCCATCAATTTTTTCCCCCCCATGGACAGGGGCAACTTTAAAAGGGGGGATTATTTATTAACTTTTTTCCCTCCCACGTGAAGGGGAATTGTCACCCCCATGCCACTTTTCATAAAAAGTTGGGGGAGGTCCCCTAACCTTGCACACTTGCTTAACCCTCTCATCGCCAGAACGCCTGAATACGCCCGAGTACAGAGACACATTTAAACTGTGTACCGCAAAACAGTGTCATCCAATAATGGCTATTTATTTTGGCAGTTCACATGTAATAATATTGACATTTTACTGGCAAACGTCAACATTTTGAAATGCAGGCGATTTCCATGATTATATAGCATCAATTGTTATGCGGTTTTGTAGTCGAACTCGGTGCCACACTCCATTTCCGGTACTGTTTGTCATGATCGTCACGCAGTGAATATATTTTCAGCCAATAAGATTACATTTTAGCATTTTTTGCGGGGATACAAAATGGAAGCACACATAATTGTTGTAAACAATGTGCCTGCTGGTGATTTCTACAATTAAATACAAACTTTTGAGTGGTCTATTTTGTTATAAATAAATATGGATGCGTGACATGATGATGCTTTTTAGCTCCATTGTAATTACTGATGTTGTCGTTATGTCGAACTTAGTAATTCAGACTTTGATGGAATTTTTGAATCGAGTTTATAACGAATGTTGCCGTCGAAGGGGAATGTTTTGCAATAGGATTATGCATTTGAAATGTAATACCTACTTAATTATTCTGCTGAGATGACTGTTATGATCGCAACGAATGCCATTTTGTATAAATTATGGAAAATACACGCACTCACAAAAACTGAAATTATTTCAGTTTTGTTTACCATAGACATGTTAGTAGTTGCACATTTTATAGTAGAGTAATTTATAATAATATTTCTAGTATCTGTAAAGTATGAATAACAAATAGTTTATGAAAAAAGTTCTTAAAAAAACTGTCCTTTCAAATGATGAGTTGACAGGTTTCTGGATAAACATCTGATTAGTATTATTGTATAATCTAAATAATGACCAGGTTACTATAGATATTTAATCATAAATATGAATGTGTACTGAAGAGTAATAGTGACTAGTGTGGTTGCCATGACAACGTAATGGATGTCAACTGTTGTCATTGCAGTGTCTCGGAATACTTGATGGGAGACATTGACAATTACCCATTGCTTGGAAAGACAAAGGTTCGTGGGCTGTTGACCCAATCAGTCTGTTTAGTTCACTTGATGTTGCACCCGTGTGTGTTTTTCTGTCAAGCGTCAAGATAACTTCGTCTCAGTGACACTGTCTGTATTTGTATTGTATGTGTATTGTATGTGTATTGTATGTGTATTGTATGTGTATTGTATGTGTATTGTATGTGTATTGTACGGATGCACATTTTGTGTTTTATGATTGTATTGGTACATCACAGGTCCTTCACCTGTTTACACGTCGTTACACTCACATCATTTGTTTGGTGAATCTTACACACACACACACACACGTGTCAGTGGTACAAACACTAGGCTTAATACACAAGTCAATTGTACACAAATGTTGTACAAAAGTATTTGTGCACCTGTATGTCGTACATATGTGAGCTGTGCACTTGTCTAACATGAATATGTTGTACACATTTATGTTGTACATGTGTATGTTGTACAATATTAGTGTACTGTATGCAAGTATGTTGTACATGACTGGTGCATGGGTCCATTGTACATGAATCAGTTGTGCCTGGGTCTTTTGTACATGTGTCAGTGGTGTACACATTTTATTCATGCAAGTTTTGTTCATGCATATGTTGTACACTGGTCAGTGTTGTGCATACGTGTGTTATACAAGTGGTTTACATTGGTCAGTTGTGTATGAGTGTTGTACAAGAATGTTGTACATTCATCTATTGTACATGTATGTTGTACCTATGTCTGTGTGTTGCAGTCCCATGAGAACTTGCTAGCAGGAGACCTGAGCAGCAGTCGGCCAGATTCAGTTGACCGAAGAGACACAGGTATGTCCACTGAGTGGTCAAGTGGTTACCAGTGTCACATTGTCAAGCGTGGTTAGGTCATTAAAAGAGTGGACATTGACTGGTAGGACGGAAGGAAGTATGGATTTCAAAAAAGATGAAAACAGCATTAAAACAGGCTCATTATAATTATAACATTTCATTGGAGCTTCATTAAAATTATGTGCTGATATTCATATGATTTTATATGTATACCATTATTGCTCATTAGATATGTTGACTTAACGTATTTTGCTGTCCCAGGTTAGGCTAATTACAGTCTTCTAACTAATTGCAGTTGTAATTTATTTCAAATCGTGTTGTTAAAATAATGTAAGGTGAAATGTCAGTGTCATATCTCAGGTGACATGTCATACGTTATGCCAGATAACATGTCAATGCTATATGTCATATAAGGTGATATCTAAGTGTTGTATATTGTGTCAGTGTATATGTTCAATGACATGTCAGTGTTGTATGTCATGTCAGTTGATGTGTCAGTGTCTGTATAATGACATGTCAGTATTGTGTTAGTGTCTGTTTAGTGACATGTTATGTGTTGTTTGTCAGGTGACATGTCATGTGTCATGAGATGGTGTGTTGTAGCTCTGAGTCAGGAGGACATTGACATGGTCCTGCACCGACTGGACGATGGGGTGGACGTAGCACTACAGCGGGCCAAGGCGTGGTCAAAGTATGCGAAGGAGATTCTCACATATGTTGAGAAGAAGAATGCTCTCGGTGAGTGACTGACCACACAGTTTGTGTAGTGACCACTGACACATCCTGTGTAGTGACCACTGACACAGTCTGTGTAGTGACCACAGAAACAGTCTGTGTAGTGACCACTGACACATCCTGTGTAGTGACCACTGACACAGTCTGTGTAGTGACCACTGACACAGCCTGTGTAGTGACCACTGACACAGTCTGTGTAGTGACCACTGACACATCCTGTGTAGTGACCACTGACACAGTCTGTGTAGTGACCACAGAAACAGTCTGTGTAGTGACCACTGACACAGCCTGTGTAGTGACCACTGACACAGTCTGTGTAGTGACCACTGACACAGCCTGTGTAGTGACCACTGACACAGCCTGTGTAGTGACCACTGACACATCCTGTGTAGTGACCACTGACACAGTCTGTGTAGTGACCACTGACACATCCTGTGTAGTGACCACTGACACAGTCTGTGTAGTGACCACTGACACAGTCTGTGTAGTGACCACTGACACATCCTGTGTAGTGACCACTGACACAGTCTGTGTAGTGACCACAGAAACAGTCTGTGTAGTGACCACTGACACAGCCTGTGTAGTGACCACTGACACAGTCTGTGTAGTGACCACTGACACATCCTGTGTAGTGACCACTGACACAGTCTGTGTAGTGACCACAGAAACAGTCTGTGTAGTGACCACTGACACAGCCTGTGTAGTGACCACTGACACAGTCTGTGTAGTGACCACTGACACATCCTGTGTAGTGACCACTGACACAGTCTGTGTAGTGACCACAGAAACAGTCTGTGTAGTGACCACTGACACAGCCTGTGTAGTGACCACTGACACAGTCTGTGTAGTGACCACTGACACAGCCTGTGTAGTGACCACTGACACAGCCTGTGTAGTGACCACTGACACAGCCTGTGTAGTGACCACTGACACAGTCTGTGTAGTGACCACTGACACATCCTGTGTAGTGACCACTGACACAGCCTGTGTAGTGACCACTGACACAGCCTGTGTAGTGACCACTGACACAGTCTGTGTAGTGACCACTGACACAGCCTGTGTAGTGACCACTGACACAGCCTGTGTAGTGACCACTGACACAGCCTGTGTAGTGACCACTGACACAGTCTGTGTAGTGACCACTGACACAGCCTGTGTAGTGACCACTGACACAGCCTGTGTAGTGACCACTGACACAGCCTGTGTAGTGACCACTGACACAGCCTGTGTAGTGACCACTGACACAGCCTGTGTAGTGACCACTGACACAGTCTGTGTAGTGACCACTGACACAGCCTGTGTAGTGACCACTGACACAGCCTGTGTAGTGACCACTGACACAGCCTGTGTAGTGACCACTGACACATCCTGTGTAGTGACCACTGACACAGCCTGTGTAGTGACCACTGACACATCCTGTGTAGTGACCACTGACACAGTCTGTGTAGTGACCACTGACACAGCCTGTGTAGTGACCACTGACACAGCCTGTGTAGTGACCACTGACACAGTCTGTGTAGTGACCACTGACACAGCCTGTGTAGTGACCACTGACACAGTCTGTGTAGTGACCACTGACACAGCCTGTGTAGTGACCACTGACACAGCCTGTGTAGTGACCACTGACACAGCCTGTGTAGTGACCACTGACACAGCCTGTGTAGTGACCACTGACACAGCCTGTGTAGTGACCACTGACACATCCTGTGTAGTGACCACTGACACATCCTGTGTAGTGACCACTGACACAGCCTGTGTAGTGACCACTGACACAGCCTGTGTAGTGACCACTGACACAGTCTGTGTAGTGACCACAGAAACAGTCTGTGTAGTGACCACTGACACATCCTGTGTAGTGACCACTGACACAGCCTGTGTAGTGACCACTGACACATCCTGTGTAGTGACCACTGACACAGCCTGTGTAGTGACCACTGACACAGTCTGTGTAGTGACCACAGAAACAGTCTGTGTAGTGACCACTGACACAGCCTGTGTAGTGACCACTGACACAGCCTGTGTAGTGACCACTGACACAGCCTGTGTAGTGACCACTGACACAGCCTGTGTAGTGACCACTGACACAGCCTGTGTAGTGACCACTGACACAGTCCTGTGTAGTGACCACTGACACATCCTGTGTAGTGACCACTGACACAGCCTGTGTAGTGACCACTGACACAGCTGTGTAGTGACCACTGACACAGTCTGTGTAGTGACCACTGACACAGCCTGTGTAGTGACCACTGACACAGCCTGTGTAGTGACCACTGACACATCCTGTGTAGTGACCACTGACACAGCCTGTGTAGTGACCACTGACACAGCCTGTGTAGTGACCACTGACACAGCCTGTGTAGTGACCACTGACACAGCCTGTGTAGTGACCACTGACACAGTCCTGTGTAGTGACCACTGACACAGCCTGTGTAGTGACCACTGACACAGTCCTGTGTAGTGACCACTGACACAGCCTGTGTAGTGACCACTGACACAGCCTGTGTAGTGACCACTGACACAGCCTGTGTAGTGACCACTGACACAGCCTGTGTAGTGACCACTGACACAGTCTGTGTAGTGACCACTGACACAGCCTGTGTAGTGACCACTGACACAGCCTGTGTAGTGACCACTGACACATCCTGTGTAGTGACCACTGACACATCCTGTGTAGTGACCACTGACACAGCCTGTGTAGTGACCACTGACACAGCCTGTGTAGTGACCACTGACACAGCCTGTGTAGTGACCACTGACACAGCCTGTGTAGTGACCACTGACACAGTCTGTGTAGTGACCACTGACACAGCCTGTGTAGTGACCACTGACACAGCCTGTGTAGTGACCACTGACACAGCCTGTGTAGTGACCACTGACACAGCCTGTGTAGTGACCACTGACACAGCCTGTGTAGTGACCACTGACACAGCCTGTGTAGTGACCACTGACACATCCTGTGTAGTGACCACTGACACAGTCTGTGTAGTGACCACTGACACAGCCTGTGTAGTGACCACTGACACAGTCTGTGTAGTGACCACTGACACAGCCTGTGTAGTGACCACTGACACAGCCTGTGTAGTGACCACTGACACAGTCCTGTGTAGTGACCACTGACACAGCCTGTGTAGTGACCACTGACACAGCCTGTGTAGTGACCACTGACACAGCCTGTGTAGTGACCACTGACACAGTCTGTGTAGTGACCACTGACACAGTCTGTGTAGTGACCACTGACACAGTCTGTGTAGTGACCACTGACACAGCCTGTGTAGTGACCACTGACACAGCCTGTGTAGTGACCACTGACACAGTCCTGTGTAGTGACCACTGACACAGCCTGTGTAGTGACCACTGACACAGTCCTGTGTAGTGACCACTGACACAGCCTGTGTAGTGACCACTGACACAGCCTGTGTAGTGACCACTGACACAGCCTGTGTAGTGACCACTGACACAGTCTGTGTAGTGACCACTGACACAGTCTGTGTAGTGACCACTGACACAGTCTGTGTAGTGACCACTGACACAGTCTGTGTAGTGACCACTGACACAGTCTGTGTAGTGACCACTGACACAGGTTGCAGTCAGTTTGAGTAGGATTGCTTCTCTGAGTTACATTATCTTCCATTTAATGTTATTGTTCTACTTCTGTGTGATGAAGACGTAAGGTTGATATGATACACGAAGAGGCCATTAGCAAGTCAGTCAAATATAAAAGTTAAGGAGGCATGAATGACTGTATCTTAATTAATTGCTAGTGCTGATTAAAAGTGTGAAGGAAAGAGATTTAGACCATGTTGCTAACTCAGTGTTCCACTGTCGGTGTAAGGGAGCTGGAGACTCGGCCAATACTAGGTAGAGAGTAATCATTCTAGATATGTGTCGGTCTGTATGATTGTGTCAGAGGATGTCTTGATGACATAGTCCCAAACTTACAGTGCCAGTTACTGCTGTGACATTGACTAAGAGTGTCATCAATTGATCCATCTTGCAGAAGCTGACTATGCGAAGAACGTAGCAAAGCTGGCAGGCAGCGTACGGCACATGATTTCTGAAGACGTGAGTTTGTAATTGTGACTTTTTGTATTGATCTCGAAGAGACCTCACGCATGGCAACAAGAAACCTAGCTCAAATCATAAAGAAACCTCATTCATGTCACCAAGAAACTTAACTCAGGTCACCAAAAACCTTCACTCATGTCACCAAGTCATGTCATTTACAAATCTCATTTGTGTTGTGATTGGACGTCTCTCCAGCTGTTTTCTTTCTCAAGTTTTCTGTGTAATTTTAATTTTACAATTCCTTGTTTGGCGTATTCATTGTGGTAGGTATCTTTTTCATTGGGTATAAAAGTCTCCAACCCAACCCAACTCCTTCCTGTGGTTCTCGGCCAGTCACTCGGCCAGTGGTCAGCTACTTCTGTATTCACCTCAAACTTGTGTCCAGTGTTTCACTCGTAGTAAACAGAAAGACAATTTTCTACAAATCTTTATACAATTAATACTTCTTTCTTTTCAGAAATACCTCCTGTTCCAGTCGATATACTGCCTAGCACTAGACCAGGTATGTATGCTGTTGTATTTAATTTAGGTTAACCACATATAGTTTCTAAAATAATTTTAGTATCTTACTTTATTATTAACTAATTAATCTGTTTTGTTATTAATTTATTATTTTGTTTATGTATTAATTTATTGCTGATATGTTTAGGTTATACATTAGGAATTTTAAAAACTAAGTTATTTATTATTATTACCATTTAACATTTTGTCTTTACCATGTAACCTTAATTTATTATGTTTATTTTATATATTTATGTTTTACCAATGTTGTATTTTATCTGAGCAGAAGAATATTCCGGATATACGCTTTATAAATAAATAAAGTTATTGGTATTATTAATTATTATTTCATTGACACACTGTATATACTTACTCTGGGCTGCTGAAGCCATTGAATGCACTTTGAACACATTTTTTATGTCAGGTGTGTATTGTGTATGTAGTGCTTTTTTTAAATAAAACAGACTGACTGGTCGGTGTGTAGAACACATTTGCCATCCGAAGAAAAATGCGGGATGTGTTGTTTGTTGTTAGGATGGAGACTCTGCCAAGACCCACCAGTATACATGTAACCTCATCCTGACACAGAAGTTTGTACAGGTCAGTCTCACTTCTGTCTCTAGACACAGATGTTTGTACAGGTCAGTCTCTGTCTCTAAACACAGAAGTTTGTACAGGTCAGTCTCACTGTCTGTCTCTAGGCACAGAAGTTTGTACAGGTCAGTCTCACTTCTGTCTCTAGACACAGATGTTTGTACAGGTCAGTCTCTGTCTCTAAACACAGACGTTTGTACAGGTCAGTCTCACTGTCTGTCTCTAAACACAGAAGTTTGTACAGGTCAGTCTCATTGTCTGTCTCTAAACACATAAGTTTGTACAGGTCAGTCTCACTGTCTGTCTCTAAACACAGAAGTTTGTACAGGTCAGTCTCACTGTCTGTCTCTAAACACAGAAGTTTGTACAGGTCAGTCTCACTGTCTGCCTCTAGACACAGAAGTTTGTACAGGTCAGTCTCACTGTCTGTCTCTAAACACAGAAGTTTGTACAGGTCAGTCTCATTGTCTGTCTCTAAACACATAAGTTTGTACAGGTCAGTCTCACTGTCTGTCTCTAAACACAGAAGTTTGTACAGGTCAGTCTCACTGTCTGTCTCTAGACACATAACTTTGTACAGGTCAGTCTCATTGTCTGTCTCTAGACACAGAGTTTGTACAGGTCAGTCTCATTGTGGTTATCCACCATAAGCCAGTGTCTGTAGAGTGAGCCCGTGTACTGCGATGTACTAGAGCCAGCTGGTCTCGTCTGTTGCAGCCCCTCAACTTGCGGCGAGTGGAGCACGAGAAGACACGCAAGTGTCTGAAGGACACCTGGACGAAGGAACTCCGCAAGATGGTCAGTAACACTGTAACATACTGTAACACACTGTAACGTGTGACTGTGTTTCAGCAAGAAGCTGTAATGTGTCAGTGTGACTGTTCCAGCAAGAGGCTGTAATGTGTCAGTGTGACTGTGTTTCAGCAAGAGGCTGTAATGTGTCAGTGTGACTGTGTTTCAGCAAGAAGCTGTAATGTGTCAGTGTGACTGTGTTTCAGCAAGAAGCTGTAATGTGTCAGTGTGACTGTTTTTCAGCAAGAGGCTGTAATGTGTCAGTGTGACTGTTTTCAGCAAGAAGCTGTAATGTGTCAGTGTGACTGTTTCAGCAAGAGGCTGTAATGTGTCAGTGTGACTGTTTCAGCAAGAGGCTGTAATGTGTCAGTGTGACTGTGTTTCAGCAAGAGGCTGTAATGTGTCAGTGTGACTGTTTCAGCAAGAGGCTGTAATGTGTCAGTGTGACTGTTTTCAGCAAGAAGCTGTAATGTGTCAGTGTGACTGTTTCAGCAAGAGGCTGTAATGTGTCAGTGTGACTGTGTTTCAGCAAGAGGCTGTAATGTGTCAGTGTGACTGTTTCCCAGCAAGAGGCTGTAATGTGTCAGTGTGACTGTGTTTCAGCAAGAGGCTGTAATGTGTCATGGACTGTGTTTAAAAGAGGCTTTGTGAGTGTGACTGTGTTAGCAAAGGCTGTAATGTGTCAGTGGACTGTTTTCAGAAAGGGGCTTTGTGTCAGTGTACTTGTTCCCAAAAGGGCTTAATTGTCAGGTACTGTGTTTAGAAAAGGGGCTGTAATGTGTAATTATTTTCCCAGCAAAGGCTGTAATTTCGTGTGACTGTGTTCCAGCAAGAGGCTGTAATGTGTCAGTGTGACTGTGTTTCAGCAAGAGGCTGTAATGTGTCAGTGTGACTGTGTTCACAAGGGCTTAATGTGTCAGTTGACTGTTTTCAGCAAGAGGCTGTAATGTGTAGTGTGACTGTTTTTAAAGAAGCAATTTTCAGTGTGACTGTGTTCCGAAGACAAAGTAATTGACTTGTTTCAGCAAGGGCTGAATGTGCCCAGGGACTGTGTTTCAGCAAAAAGTTAATTTAGTGTTTGTTTCAGCAAGAGGCTGTAATGTGTCAGTGTGACTGTTTTCAGCAGAGGCTGTAATTTGTGTATGTTTCAGCAAGGGGCTGTAATGTGTCATGTGACTTTTTCACAAGAAGCTGTAATGTGTAAATGTGACTGTGTTTCAGAAAGAGGCTGTAATGTGTCAGTGTGACTGTTTCAGCAAGAGGCTGTAATGTGTCGTGGCTTTTCAGAAAGGGCTGTAATTTTCGTGTGACTTTCCACGAGGTTAATTTTCATGTGCTGTGTTTCACGAAGCTGTAATGTGTCATTACTGTTCCAAAGAAGCTTAATGTGTCAGTTCTTTTAGCAAGAGGTGAAATTGTCGTGTGACTGTGTTTCACAAGACAATGTGTCAGTGTGTGTTTCACAAAACTTAAATGTGCTTTACTTTTCCCAAAAGCTTAATTGTCGTGTGATTGTTTAAAAGGGGCTGTAATTTTCAATTGTTGTTTCAGCAAGAGGCTGTAATGTGTCAGTGTGACTGTGTTTCAGCAAGAAGCTGTAATGTGTCAGACAGACTGTTTCAGCAAGAGGCTGTAATGTGTCAGTGTGACTGTTTCAGCAAGAGGCTGTAATGTGTCAGTGTGACTGTTTCAGCAAGAAGCTGTAATGTGTCAGTGTGACTGTTCCAGCAAGAAGCTGTAATGTGTCAGTGTGACTGTGTTTCAGCAAGAGGCTGTAATGTGTCAATGTGACTGTGTTTCAGCAAGAGGCTGTAATGGCAGGTGACGTGCAGAAAACTGTAATGGTAGAAAATGTTTAGAAGAGGTTTAAATTTCGGGGTTTTTTTCGGGGGTGAAGGCTGTTTTTCAGCAAGAATTAATTTTCGTGTGACTGTTCCAAAAGGGCTGTAATGTGTGTGTGCTTTACGAAGCTGTAATGTGTCAGTGGACGTTTGCAAGAGGCTGTAATGTGTCAGTGTGACTGTTTCAGCAAGAAGCTGTAATGTGTCAGTGTGACTGTTTAAAGAGGCTTAATTTGTCAGTGTGACTTTTCAGCAAGAAGCTGTAATGTGGTGTGTTTTCCACAAATGTAATGTTCAGTGTGACTGTTTTCAGCAAGAAGCGTAATTTCATTGATGTTTCAGCAAAGGCTTAATGTGTCAGTGTGATGTGTTTCAGCAAGAAGCTGTAATGTGTCAGTGTGACTGTTTCAGCAAGAGGCTGTAATGTGTCAGTGTGACTGTTTCAGCAAGAAGCTGTAATGTGTCAGTGTGACTGTTTCAGCAAGAGGCTGTAATGTGTCAGTGTGACTGTTTCAGCAAGAAGCTGTAATGTGTCAGTGTGACTGTTCCAGCAAGAGGCTGTAATGTGTCAGTGTGACTGTTCCAGCAAGAGGCTGTGGCCAACCTGAAGAAGGCGAAGACGATGTACGTGTCGCGGCAGCAGGAGTATGAGAAGGCGAAGGACGTTGCTCAGAAGGCAGAGACAGACAGCCTCAGCTCAAGTGCACTCACTAAGGCCGAGAAGAAGAAGAAGCAAGTGGACGACACACTCCACAGGGTCAGTTGTGGTCAGTTCTCGTCCAGTAGGGATGCAGCTGATACGTAAATGTAAGTTATGTAATTAGACAACACAAATGCAGCTGAATATGGTAGATCATTTGAGTCCTACTTCACTTATCATTTTAAGGTTTGCTGCTGTTTTTTCCGTAACTGATCACTGATATGACGTTGTCCTATACACAATTGCGATGGCAGACTGAGATGCATGATAGAAACGAAACTAAAATGGTAAACCAATTTTGTCTTGTCTATGGGTGAAAGAAGTAGTCCTTGGCCTGACGTGTCCATTCATTTGCTCTCAGGCGATGGAGGCAGAGACAACCTACAAGGCATGTGTCGTGGAGGCAAACAACAAACAAGCCGACCTCGAGAGGGTCAAGGTCATGTCTACACTTGACCCTGGCTCACATTGCATCTGGTTGCAACAAGGTCGAGATTAGTTTTGACACATTAGTTTGACACATCCACCCTCTGTAATGTATACATACACATATACATGTACACTTTGTGTAGTGTACATACTTGTATAACACACGCCACGCACGCACGCACACACACACACACACACACACACACACACACACACACACACACACACACACACACACACACACACACACACACACACACACACACACACACACACACACACACTGTATACAGCATACACTTTGGTAAAGTGACATACGTACATACACTTTGGTAAAGTGACATACGTACATACACTTTGAATAGTGACATACGTACATACACTTTGTTTAGCATACATACTAGCATACATACACACATATGCTGAAAGTGGTTTCCCAAAGTATTCATAGTAGTTGTTTGCTAACATAATGCAAATATCATATGTTTTCTGCAGTGCTGTGCATGTGTTCAACAACTATTTTAAATGCCTTAGAAATATCTCCAACTAAGTGATGGACCAGAGGTGTCACACGATACAAGTGCAGCATTGTAGACAGTGGTCTAACCTTCTACATATGAACCTCTGACAGGAAACGTGCCACTTGTGTTGCAGGCGGACATTCTGGCCCAGTTGAGAGAACTCATCTACACCAGCGACCAGACGATGAAACAGGTAAGTCGTGTAGTTTTGCTTGAGCCTTCAGCAAAAATTAAACAGAGTTGTTCATTTACATTAGTTGGTCACAGCCTTCAGCCCAGACTTGGTTTCACTGCCGAGGGACTAAGACAGCTGAAGCTTCCGACAACAGGAAGATGATTTACAGCTCCGTCTACTCAACTGACTGTCCAACTCTCATAAATAACTATTACCAGGTGTCAACATTGCAGCACATCAAAGTTGTCACATCCAGTTGTGTTTACTCTTCACACCTGTCACACTTGACATTGTCATGTGATACTTGACACTAACTCTTGACACTGACTTATGATACTTGACACTGGTAAATCGTCAATGGTTTTCGTTGTAGGTGACTGTTGACTACTTCCAACTGTTGCACACAGTGACCGCCACATCACCTGTCAGGGTTAGTCCGTCCGTCCGTCCGTCCATCTGTGTCTGTCTGTGTGTCTGTCTCTTTCTCCTGCTGTCTGTCTTGCCATGTCTCTGTGGTGATGAGTAGTATCCTGTACTAAGGTTGTTGTCAGTTAATCAATAATGTTCAGTTTGGTAACTAACGTGTGTGTTAATGTTTCAAGCCTTGTTATGTGACTTTCAGGCCCTACCTTACAAAACATCAGGCTTGTTTACAATTTAGGCTTGTTGACAACTTTCAGGCCTTGTGTTAAGACCTGTAGCTGTGTGTTACAATTCCAGCTATGGAGAACTGCAACCCCCTTGTTACAGCTATAAACCCTATGTTACACCTACAAGTCCAGTGTTACAGCTGCAGGTCCTAAGTTACAAGTACAGGCCCTTTAGTTAAAATGCAAGCCCTGTGTTACAGCTACAAACATATTCTTACAGCTCCAAGCCCTGTATTACAGCTACAAGTCGTATGTTGTAACTGTAGGCCCTATGTTACAGTTGCAGGCCTTCATTTGATAGTGCTAGTCGTGTGTTACAGCTCCAAGCCCTGTGTGTGACAGTGCTAGTCGTGTGTTACAGCTCCAAGCCCTGTGTGAGAGCTGCCAGCAGTATGAGCCGGGCACACAGTATGCAGAGTACGTCCGCAGACTGCCCTCATCAGCCTCCTACGTCAGGAACACAGAGCCGTTTGTGTTTGAGCCGTACACGTCAGACACAGGGTGAGTCATGGTTTGAGTCAAAGAATATCAGATACAGTCGCACCTCACTATAACGCGACTCGCTATAACGCGAATCGGCTATAACGCGGTCGGTCGTGGACCCCGAATTTCTGCCGCTAGGGGGAAAATGGGCGCTACAGCTAACAATAACGCTGTAATTAACTGTCACTTATTTTTATGAAGTCCTCATGTTTGTCTTGTACAGGTGTATCTAGAAACAATTTAATGATATTAAGAAATTTAACACAGAAGTACAACTGCGTTGCTGAGTTTGTTGTTTGTTGTGCCCCTGGCTTCTGCTCTGCCGTCTGCCGTCGGCTTCGCGGCACCAATCCAATCGTTTTTCAAAGCGATCTGTTGTGAAACCAGTGCTTGGTTTGTGTGGTAATTTCTTAAGTGTTTGTTTAAAACATTACCAATTCCTTTGATTGCATTTAATTAACTTTAGGCACAGTAAATTTGGTACAAAGCCCTGTTTGTTTGCACCGATATCAACCGCGTTTGTCTCCTGCCGGTTCGCTGTGACTTCGGCGAAGGTGCCCGTTCACTGTGGCTTCCGCGAACGGGTGCCTTCGCCGGCTTGTAAATGGCAATTAAATTGCTTATGTCTATGAAAAAACATTTACTTGTGCGCAAATATACGAATTCGTCAACTGCGTGTGAACCGCAGTAGCCTCGAACCACCGTGAATTGCATTATAAATCGGCACGGTAAATGTGCGATCTAAATTTATATTTTGGTATTGATTGAAAGATGAAATCAAGCCAATAGTGAGCGCAATTAGTATAAGTATTAATATTTGACCGACTTCGGCAACATGTCAATTCATTTGTGAGTTTCAGCTGCTGAGTTCAAGGTTATTTTAGACCGCGACTGCGTACTGTGTTATCGCTCCGCCTCAGTTCGCATCGCCAGACGAGGCGCATTTGCTCTGAATTTATTTCAAAACTACACCATTCACAAGATTTACTCAGTTCAACATTCGACAGTGTATATTATTTTAACGTAATACACATTTACATTGGTTTCAATGTCAGTTAGTTTTATAAATCACGCATACACCGCGCAACCAGCACATTGGCTTCGGTTGCTGTTTTGGGGGGGGTGGCGGCCTTGGCGGAATATAATCTATAACGCGCCTCGTTTATAACATGGTTCCATTTCGTGGACCCCAACTACCGTGTTATAACGAGGCGCGACTGTACTTGGTGAGTCATTTATTGAGTCATATTAGATGAAAGGTGAGTCATTGCTTGAGTTTTAGTAAGTCAGATACATGGTAGTCATTGTTTGAGTTTTAGTAAAAGATCAGGTAGTTTGTTTGAGTCGTATACATCAGGTGTGTGTTGAGTGTGTTGTTGATGTGTGTTGTTGATGTGTGTTGTTGATGTGTGTTGTTGTTGCCCGTAGGTTATGTGACCACCGCAAGGCGAGTCAGTCATCAGGCTCTGGCTCAGACGTCCCCATCGCTGGAGGTGAGTGGACAGTGAGTGGACAGTGAGTGGACACTACAGTCTCCGGGTCATTGTAGTGTATCCAACTGTTAAGGCGAGGCCATTGAAGGCATCGTTGTAACAGTTTCACCATTCATTGTCCCATTCCGCAGTACCACGACCATCCATTCTGTTGCGCAGTACTCGGAGTTGTCGCACAAACTTTGTGGACTTAGTCTTTGATAGGTCTGTCCAGTGTGTGTCCAGTAGTCATTGTTTGTTGTCCATTTAAGTCCAACATGAGTTGTATGAGATTGTAACAGTCAGGGACTAGGCGTGACAGGTCTGTCTGACTGGGACTGCTGCCTTCTGTGGGTTCCAAAGAGAGCTGCCATGTGCTCTGTGTTCAGTGTACCGTGACCTGCACGGTGTCACACACTGGTAACCTCGGTCCTAGTATTTGTTCACCCTGTTAGCTCCCCTCTTTGTTCACTTTATCAGCTCCGTTCTTAGTTACCCTTCTAAATGCCACCCACTGAAAATATTCTCTCCAACTTTTTGTTAACCCTCACTACTAGCCCTTTCTGTACCACTCACTATTAGCCCTTTCTGTACCACTCACTATTAGCCCTTTCTGTACCACTCACTATTAGCCCTTTCTGTACCACTCACTATTAGCCCTTTCTGTACCACTCACTATTAGCCCTTTCTGTACCACTCACTATTAGCCCTTTCTGTACCACTCATTATTAACCCTTTCTGTACCACTCACTATTAACCCTGTCACACTCGTCATTTACCATCTGATCCCAGTCATTTAAAAGTCCACCTGTCTCACTCTGTTTGTCTAAGCCTCTGCCCCAAAGCGCAGTGTTAACCCTCATCCATTACTAACTGCAGCAGTCATCATTACTAACCCCCTCTGCTCCAACCACTCACATATTGTTAACCCTTTGTTCCCAGATGCTGGTGGTGACCAGGACGACTCGGACAGTATGAGTGGCAGCAGCTCCAAGTCTGTTGAGTCGTCTCCCTCCGCCAGCCCGTGTCAGACTCACCGCGCCATCGTCAACTGTTCATCCATGGGGGAGCTCCTGTCCGGTGACCCGGAACACACCAACTCAAGTAAGTCACGGTTCAACAAACACACAGGCTCAACTAAGTCACAGTTCAGTGAGCAGATATATGGAAGTTATGGATCATTGAACACACAGACTCAAATAAGTTATGACTCACTGAACAAAGTCAAGTAAGTTATGAATCACTGAACAAAGTCAAGTAAGTTATGACTCACTGAACAAAGTCAAATATGTTATGACTCACTGAACAAAGTCAAATAAGTTATGACTCACTGAACAAAGTCAAGTAAGTTATGGCTCACTGAACAAAGTCAAGTAAGTTATGGCTCACTGAACAAAGTCAAGTAAGTTATGGCTCACTGAACAAAGTCAAGTAAGTTATGACTCACTGAACAAAGTCAAGTAAGTTATGACTCACTGAACAAAGTCAAGTAAGTTATGGCTCACTGAACAAAGTCAAGTAAGTTATGACTCACTGAACAAAGTCAAGTAAGTTATGGCTCACTGAACAAAGTCAAGTAAGTTATGACTCACTGAACAAAGTCAAGTAAGTTATGACTCGCTGAACAAAGTCAAGTAAGTTATGACTCACTGAACAAAGTCAAGTAAGTTATGACTCACTGAACAAAGTCAAGTAAGTTATGGCTCACTGAACAAAGTCAAGTAAGTTATGACTCACTGAACAAAGTCAAGTAAGTTATGACTCACTGAACAAAGTCAAGTAAGTTATGGCTCACTGAACAAAGTCAAGTAAGTTATGACTCACTGAACAAAGTCAAGTAAGTTATGACTCACTGAACAAAGTCAAGTAAGTTATGACTCACTGAACAAAGTCAAGTAAGTTATGGCTCACTGAACAAAGTCAAGTAAGTTATGACTCACTGAACAAAGTCAAATAAGTTATGACTCACTGAACAAAGTCAAGTAAGTTATGACTCACTGAACAAAGTCAAATAAGTTATGACTCACTGAACAAAGTCAAGTTATGCTCACTGAACAAAGTCAAGTAAGTTATGACTCACTGAACAAAGTCAAGTAAGTTATGACTCACTGAACAAAGTCAAATAAGTTATGACTCGCTGAACAAAGTCAAATAAGTTATGACTCACTGAACAAAGTCAAATAAGTTATGACTCACTGAACAAAGTCAAATAAGTTATGACTCACTGAACAAAGTCAAGTAAGTTATGACTCACTGAACAAAGTCAAATAAGTTATGACTCACTGAACAAAGTCAAATAAGTTATGACTCACTGAACAAAGTCAAGTAAGTTATGGCTCACTGAACAAAGTCAAGTAAGTTATGGCTCACTGAACAAAGTCAAGTAAGTTATGGCTCACTGAACCTCAGACTCAAATAAGTCACGGCTCACTGATCAAACAAACTGAAGTAAGTCACGGCTCACTGAACAAACCGGCTCAAGTCATAGCTCGCACGCACGCACGCACGCACGCACACACGCACACACATTCAAAGGTTAGCTCTCGTATCTCAGAAACCATTGAGGATCTGTTTTTTTTATTTGGCATGGGTACCTTAGGGCTGTAGTTCTACAATGCACGAGAATTATTTATTTCATTGGATCGTTCTGAAGATCCCAAACTGGTAAAAAATTAGTATATAAAACCTATTAGGTAACCTTTTCTCAAATTTTGCACAGGCATATCTTAGTGTAGGTAGGCAGTATTGAATATTTCTAAGGGCACCTCTGGAGATATTTCCATGTTTGTATTAGTCCAAAATATGATTTATCCATTTGGTTGACGAAGTGAGTTGTAGACACCCGGTGCAAGAGGTAGATTTGTTTTATAAAATATCAACTAGCTCTCACGGGAACTGAAAATAAATTTCAGTCACAATTGGGTATCATGTTTTCATGTACACTTTGCCTCGCAAAATGATTGATGCCGCCTGAAGTATTACAACTGTGCCTGGCTGTTGCAGGGCATGGCGTATCGGTAAGTGCTGACGGCGGCATGACGTTCCGTGGTGTGTCGCTTTCTCGCCCCGCCCAGACGCATGTCTTTCGCAGGCTGCGGACCCCCTCGAGATGCCGCGAGTGTGAAACCTATGTGTACTTTCAGGGGGCCGAGTGTCGCAAGGTTAGTTATCCCCACTAACAACATTACCTCTCATTAACAATATTAGCAACTAACACTCTTGATAAAATTTCCTCCTTACTAACAACATTTCTGCCTCGTTAACAACATTAGTCCTCATTAGAAACATTACCATTCAGATTACCGAGTGATTGCCTTGTGAAATGCATTAAACCCCTGAAGTTACCCCTCGCTAGTAATAAATCCCTGTGAAACTAAATACCCCCATCAGTAACAACATAAACACACTTTGAAACCCCCTATCTCCTCACTAACAACATATCCCCCTTGACTAACAACATCACCCTACTCAATAGCTAGGTCATCCCCCTGATACTAACGCAAGTATAAGGTGTGTCGGTGTGTGTGTGAAATGTTTACAAGTGTGAAATCTGTGCATGTTAAGTCATCGTTACACATGTGATATCAGTGCATGTTAAGTCATGGTTATATGTGTGATATCAGTGCATGTTAAGTCATGGTTATACGTGTGATATCAGTGCATGTTAAGTCATGCCTATACATGTGATATCAGTGCATGTTAAATCATGGTTATACATGTGATATCAGTGCATGTTAAGTGGTTATAATTGTGGTGTCAAAGCATGTTCAGGTATGGTTTTAAAAGTGACGTCAAAGCATGCTGTCCTTATTTCAGTTGTCAGAGCATGTTAAGTCATTAAGTGTCAAATTTGATGTCAGGGTATCCTGTGTGTCATGGTTTCAACTGTCAAATGTGATGTCAAGTGTCTTATGTGTCATGGTTCCAACTGTCATATGTGATGTCAGGGTATCTTGTGTGTCATGGTTCCAACTGTCAAATGTGATGTCAAGTGTCTTATGTGTCATGGTTCCAACTGTCATATGTGACGTCAGGGTGTCTTGTGTGTCATGGTTCCAACTGTCATATGTGATGTCAGGGTATCTTGTGTGTCATGGTTTCAACTGTCAAATGTGATGTCAAGTGTCTTATGTGTCATGGTTCCAACTGTCATATGTGATGTCAGGGTGTCTTGTGTGTCATGGTTCCAACTGTCATATGTGACGTCAGGGTGTCTTCTGTGTCATGGTTCCCACTGTCATATGTGACATCAGGGTGTCTTGTGTGTCATGGTTCCAACTGTCACATGTGACATCAGGGTGTCTTGTGTGTCATGGTTCCACTGTCATATGTGATGTCAGGGTGTCTTGTGTGTCATGGTTCCACTGTCATATGTGACGTCAGGGTGTCTTGTGTGTCATGGTTCCAACTGTCATATGTGACGTCAGGGTGTCTTGTGTGTCATGGTTCCACTGTCATATGTGACGTCAGGTGTCTTGTGTGTCATGGTTCCAACTGTCATATGTGATGTCAGGGTGTCTTGTGTGTCATGGTTCCAACTGTCATATGTGACGTCAGGGTGTCTTCTGTGTCATGGTTCCCACTGTCATATGTGATGTCAGGGTGTCTTGTGTGTCATGGTTCCAACTGTCATATGTGACGTCAGGGTGTCTTGTGTATAGTGTGTTGTGGTTTCAACAGACACGATTTGTGTTTTGCGGTGAAGATGTCAACGTGTGTTCACTGTGATGTTTCAAGTGTAATATTAAGTCCCATTTGGAGTTACTAGTTAGTGTGCTAGCATGTGTAGATGTATTGTGTGTTGCTGGTGTACACTTGTTCTGGACTTATTGTGTACATGTACTGTATAATGGTAGTGCATATTTGTGTTGATGTTGTACACATTTTGTGTGGAGACAGTGTACATCAATGTACATCAGACTGCATCTGCTGCAAAATTCATTTTGCATGTTAGCAAGTGTCGTATGTTGAGTACATGTCTTGTTTGTTGCATGTCATTTTGTTTTGAGTGTTGAGATTATGCGTTCTGAGTTGTGGGTTGAGTGTACACATGTTGTGGGTTGAGTGTACATGTGTTGAATGTACATGTGTTGAGTGTATATGTGTTGCGTGCCCACACATTGAGCAGGTTGTGTGTACCTGTTTATGTGTTGAGTGCCACGTGTTGATTGTGTTGTGTGTTGAATGTACATGTGTTGTGTTGTGTTGTGTGTACATGTGTTATGTGATGAGTGGCTATGTGTAGTGTGTTGAGTGCCATGTGTTGAGTGTGTTGTGTGTTGCCAGTGTGGACTGGCAAGCCACAAGAGGTGTCTTGAGGTGCTCCACCTGGGCTGTGGACCCAAGCACCAGTTGCCGCGTCGGATGACGACGTTTGGTGTCGACTTCACGGCCCACGTGGAGGAAACACGCACGCAGATACCCTACCTCGTGAGGAGGTGTGCCCGCGAGGTCGACGAGAGGGGCCTTGACCTCAGGGTGAGTGACCCTTAAGTTGTGCTTATTCTAGGGCATCTACCTAATGTCCGTGGATATGTTCCATACAGTGTGTTGTGTTTGTTCCAGGGCATTTGCTGAGTGTCCGTGGATATGTTCCATACAGTGTGTTGTGTTTGTTCCAGGGCATCTACCGCGTGTCCATGGATATGTTGCATATAGTGTGTTGTGTTTGTTCCAGGGCATCTACCATGTGTCCATGGATATGTTCCATACAGTGTGTTGTGTTTGTTCCAGGAAATCTACCGCGTGTCCATGGATATGTTCCATACAGTGTGTTGTGTTTGTTCCAGGGCATCTACCGAGTGTCCGTGGATATGTTCCATATAGTGTGTTGTGTTTGTTCCAGGGCATCTACCGCGTGTCCATGGATATGTTCCATACAGTGTGTTGTGTTTGTTCCAGGGCATCTACCGAGTGTCCGTGGATATGTTCCATATAGTGTGTTGTGTTTGTTCCAGGGCATCTACCGAGTGTCCGTGGATATGTTCCATACAGTGTGTTGTGTTTGTTCCAGGGCATCTACCGAGTGTCTGTGGATATGTTCCATATAGTGTGTTGTGTTTGTTCCAGGACATCTACTTAGTGTCCGTGGATATGTTCCATATACAGTCGCGCCTCGCTATAACGCGACTCGCTATAACGCGAATCGGCTATAACGCGGCCGGTCGTGGACCCCGAATTTCTGCCGCCAGGGGGGAAATGGGCGCTACAGCTAACAATAACGCTGTAATTAACTGTCACTTATGTTTATGAAATCCTCATGTTTGTCTTGTACAGGTGTATCTAGAAACAATTTACTGATATTAAGAAATGTTAACACAGAAGTACAACTGCGTTGCTGAGTTCGTTGTTTCACTTGTTTGTTGTGCCCCTGGCTTCTGCTCTGCCGTCGGCTTAGCGGCACCAATCCAATCGTTTTTCAAACGGAAACCGATCTATTGTGTAACCAGCGCTTGGTTTGTGTGGTAATTTCTTAAGTGTTTGTTTAAAACGTTGCCAATTCCTTTGATTGCATTTAATTAACTTTAGGCACAGTAAATTTGGTACAAAGTCCTGCGATATCAATCGCGTTTGTCTCCTGCCAGTTCGCTGTGGCTTCGCCGGCGAAGGTGCCCGTTCGCTGTGGCTTCCGCGAATGGGCGCCTTCGCCGGCTTGTAAATGGCAATTAAATTGCTTACGAATCGGGCGGTGATGAAAAATAATAATGGTACTGAAATGGCAGGCTAAAGTTATGTTATGTTTTCTTCACTACGTATACGAAAAAACATTTACTTGTGCGCAAATATACGAATTCGTCAACTGCGTGTGAACCGCAGTAGCCTCGAACCACCGTGAATTGCATTATAAATCGGCGATAAATGTGCGATCTAAATTTATATTTTGGGATTGATTAAAAGATGAAATTAAGCCAATAGTGAGCGCAACTAGTATAAGTATTAATATTTGACCGACTTCGGCAACATGTCAATTCATTTGTGCGTTTCGGCTGCTGAGTTCAAGGTTATTTTAGACCGCGACCGCGTACTGTTATCGCTCCGCCTCAGTTCGCATCACCAGACGAGGCGCGTTGGCTCTGAATTTATTTCAAAACTGTACAACATTCGCAATATGTACTCAGTTCAACATTCGACAGTGTATATTACTTTAATGTAATACACATTTACGTTGGTTTCAATGTCAGTTAGTTTTATAAATCATGCATACACCGCGCAACCAGCACATTGGCTTCGGTTGCTGTTGTGGCGTTTTGTAGGTGGTGGCGCCCCTGGCGGAATATAATCTATAACGCGCCTCGTTTACAACGCGGTTCCATTTCGTGGACCCCAACTACCGCGTTATAACGAGGCGCGACTGTAGTGTGTTGTGTTTGTTCCAGGGCATCTACCGAGTATCCGTGGATATGTTCCATACAGTGTGTTGTTTGTTCCAGGGCATCTACCGAGTGTCCGTGGATATGTTCCATATAGTGTGTTGTGTTTGTTCCAGGGCATCTACCGAGTGTCCGTGGATATGTTCCATACAGTGTGTTGTGTTTGTTGCAGGGCATCTACCGAGTGTCTGCCGTCAAGTCGAAGGTTGAGCGTCTGTGTCAGAGCTTTGAGACAGATTGTGACGAGGTTGATCTCAGTGAACACCATCCTAATGTCATTGCCAATGTCCTCAAACTCTACCTGCGTCAGGTAAATACTCCATCAATACTATCACCTTTGCCAGTATCGAGAAATTCTACATGCATCAGGTAACTGCAGAGATCTCTAACTCTGCAGACTGTCGAGTATTGTGAGCTGCTTATGTGACAGATTGGTGAGTTGTGTTGCCAGCGTCTCTGATGTTGTGCAGAGTCTGTTGAGAATAAACAAAAGCAACAGATTCTGTGTAGACTTTCCTCCCCTGCCTCCTCTCTCACCTGAAGTCATCCTCTGTTGCAGCTGCCGGAGCCGCTGCTTACGTTCAAGTTGTACCCAGACTTCATCCAACTTTCCAAAGTAAGTCTCGGCTAAGGTCAACATGATATCTGTCATGCCACAACACTCAGTCCCAGGATATCCATTGCTATCAGGAGCATTTTCAGGCATGGTGTTGAATGTGACATGCTGTTGTGATTTCGGTTGTGATACGAAGGCATGTTAAGTCATGATTGTATGTCAAATGTACCATCAAGATGTCTTGAGTGTCATTGTTTGATGTGCTCTGTGAATGGATGTTACGTGTTCTGATCTGCAGGAATGATGTCAAGATGTTGTAAATCTTTGATGGAGCCTTGAGGTGGCAGTGTCATGTGACATCATGTGATAGAATGATTTGATGTGTTGTGTTCTGTCGTGGCATCATGCCATGTGGTGCTGTGTGGTGTTACACCATGTCGTATGGTAATAAGAGTGGTGCCATGTGATAGTACATGTGGTGCTATGGTGTACTGTATGGTGTTACATGATGCCTATGTAGTGCTGTATGGTGCCGTGTGGTACCGTATGTGGTTCTGTGTGGTGCTGTCGTGTCGTGTGGTGATATATGTCATTCTATGTGGTGCTACTGTGTCGTGTGGTGATACATGTGGTTCCAGGTGGTACTACCTTGCTGTGTGTTTCAGGATGAGTTGAGTGGTCTGCTGCCATCCTCCAGCCCCCAGTTCCTGGTGGCCCTCAAGAGTCTGGCCTATCAACTGCCCACTCCCAACTTCCGCACCTGTGGCCTCCTCATGCAACACCTGCACAGGTGGGTGGACTACAGCGGCTCATACATTAGCCTGTGGTGACAGCAGCTGTGGCCACACCAGACTGGGCCACATTGGCATGGGCCACACTGGCCTGGGTGATGTCAGGTTGGGCCACACTGGCCTGGACCACACTGGTTTAAGTGCAGCAACAGATTGGTTGTGCAAAATAAATTTTCATTTACTGGTTAAGCCACACAATTTTTCCAGAAGTTATTTTCTTTCAGCGTGGCTGTACTGATGCATGATGGGATAGTTAACGTCTGCACTGTGTTCCAGGGTGGCTGAAAATGAAGAAGATAATCAGATGGGCGCCAGTAACCTGGGCATCGTGTTTGGGCCCACACTTCTAAGACCCAGGTTTGTGCTCCCAACTTGCCTCTCTAGGCTCTTATATGTGAACAAATAAGTACATTTGCTTTATTATTATTTGAGCATTTATCAGTGCAATTTAGGAACGTGGGCAGGTTTTCACGTTTCCCTTTGCTGCAGCTACTCAGGTGTGTAGATGAGTACCTGGCTGTAGAAATTGGTGGATGGCTGTCATGGGTTGTGATGTTTCTCATCTAAGAATATGTTTTGGCAGCATGATATTATGAGCACCCTGTGTCACCCTGCTTGTGTCACCTTGCAGTGAGGGCGTGCACCTAATCACCCCTGTCTAACCCTGCTTGTGTCTACTTGCAGTGAGGGCGTGCACCTAATCACCCCTGTCTAACCCTACTTGTGTCTACTTGCAGTGAAGGGGCGGCGTCCCTGGACTCTCTAATGGACACCCCCCACCAGACACGCATGGTGGAGCTCCTCATTGTCAATGTACAGGTGAGACACAGACAGATTGTCTACATCACACTGTACAGACATGTCTATGTCACTCTGTAGACATGTCTACATCACACACTACAGACATGTCTACATCACACTGTACAGACATGTCTATGTCACACTCTACGGACATGTCTACATCACACTCTACAGACATCACAATCTACATACATATCTATGTCACACTGTATAGACATCTCTAACTCACACTCTACAGACATGTCTATGTCACACTCTACTGACATGTCTACGTCACACTCTACAGACGTGTCTATGTCACACTCTGCAGACATGTCTACGTCACACTCTACAGACGTGTCTAAGTCACACTCTACAGACATGTCTATTTCACACTCTACATACATGTCTATGTCACACTCTACAGACATGTCTATGTCACACTCTACAGACATGTCTATGTCACACTCTACAGACATGTCTAAGTCACATTCTACAGACATGTCTATGTCACATTCAACAGACATTTCTATGTCACATTCTACAGACATTGTCTAAGTCACACTCTACAGACATGTCTATGTCACACTCAACAGACATGTCTAAGTCACACTCTACAGACATGTATATTACACACTCTACATACATGTCTATGTCACACACTCTACAGACATGTCTAAGTCACTCTACAGACATGTCTAAGTCACACTAAACAGACATGTCTATGTCACACTCTACAGACATGTCTAAGTCACACTCTACATATATGTCTATGTCACACACTCTACAGACATGTCTAAGTCACACTCTACAGACATGTCTAAGTCACTCTACAGACATGTCTAAGTCACGCTCTACAGACATATCTATGTCACACTCTACAGACATGTCTAAGTCACACTCTACATACATGTCTAAGTCACACTCTACAGACATATCTAAGTCACACTCTACAGACATGTCTACGTCACATTGTACAGACATGTCTACGTCTCACTCTACAGACATGTTTATGTCACAATCTACGTACATATCTATGTCACACTGTATAGACATGTCTAAGTCACACTCTACAGACATACCTATGTCACACTGTATAGACATGTCTAACTCACACTCTACAGACATGTCTATGTCACACTCTACAGACATGTTAAGTCACACTGTACAGACGTGTCTACATCACACTACAGACATGTCTAACTCACAATCTACAGACATGTCTGTCACACTCTACAGACACATCTGTTTGATATCACTCTACTGACACCCTTTACCACTCCCCCTCACCTCCCCCCCACTCTCTGTTGTGTGCTGTATGTGTTAGTTCCTGTGATGTATCAAGTTTTGTTCACCATTTGCAGGAAATTTTCTTCCCGGAGATAGAAACTAAGAAAGCAAATGAGGATGAGGCTGAGGTTGTGGAGCTGACCGAAGTAGAGACTCTCACGGATCTGACAGACCAGACTGACCAGCCGACTCACTCAGACGGTACTGTCACCAATAATCTCTGTCTTGGTCATGTCACCAGTCTCTATGCTCTCGTTGTCATATAGTCTCTCTTGATCATGTTGTCAATCCATTTGCTCTCTCTATCATACAGTCTCACTTAATCCTGTTGTCCGTCTCCTACAGTCTCTCCTGATCATGATCTCAGTCTCTCTTAATGCTATTGTCAGTCTCTGAACTCTCTGTTCACTATAGTTTGTCTTGTTGCTGTGTTGCAGAAGAGACTCTTGGAGCAACTGATGCGTCAGCAGAAACAAGTGGGTCAGCATCACATGTCAGCGATATGTCAGCACCAGCTGATGGGTGAGTGTCACGCGTGGCTGACGTCTCAGCACATATGTGTAGGTCAATGGCCGAACTTATTATACCTGTAAGTTATGATGTCGTGACAGAATGCATTACTGACAGAGTGTTGTTGTTGACAATGACAGTGTGTGAGTGAAAGTGTCTTATTGTTGGAAGTGACACAGTTTTGGTGTGTTATTGTTGACACTGAGACAATATGTTACATGTAATGTGTTATTGTTGACAGCGTGACAGCATGTCAGTGACACTGTTTTTGTTATTAGAGTGAGAGAGTGTGCCCATGACGATGAGTTATTGTTGACAATGTGACAGAGTGCATCGATGACAGTGTGTTACTGTTGACAGTTTGACAGAGCGTATCAGTGACGATGAGTTATTGTTGTCAGTGACAGAGTGCATCGATGACAGTGTGTTACTGTTGACACTTTGACAGAGCATATCAGCAATGATGAGTTATTGTTGACAGTGTGACAGAGTGCATCGATGACAGTGTGTTACTGTTGACACTTTAACAGAGCATGTCAGTGACGATGAGTTATTGTTGACAGGTTGACAGAGCGCAGTGACAGTCTCCTGGATGAGTTGGCAAAAGAGGATCCTCGGTTCCAGCAGGTCGGTCAACCTCCATTGTGTACAGTATTCACACTTTTGCAACACTCAAAGTGGAGGAGTATTCACAGTACATATATTCACTATTACTGTCATATGATGTGTCACTATAACTAGTAATAATAATGACTTCTTTTGCGCCAATATCCTCGAAGATCAAGCTCAATGGTGCGACAAAACCAGGGGAATAAGCAAACTCGTAATCATAAAACAATGTGTGAGTAGCAATGGATGGATGAGGAAGCTAGGAGGCTAAGGAGGACAGGCAGCATTAAAGAGATAGGTTTTTAGACATCAGCGGAATGGAACTATATTACCTTCTGATTTAACACTGGCAGGTACAGATGTGTCAGTCTTCCTTTGTGTCTTCAGGTGTCAGACTCTGCAGTGACAGTGCCTGGAAGCACAGTGACATTACCGGGCAGTACAGTGACGTTGCCTGGCAGTACAGCTGATGACACTGGCGCTGGTGACACGTCCAGTGCCGATGCACTAGGTCAGTGACTCTCAACATTGACAGTGATACATTGAGCAGTGGGCCCACTGCCACATACCTTCTGATGTCTGCAGATTCTGAAAGTTATTAGGAATAGCTTTTAGTCTTTTGGGCCGAATGTCCAATGGACTTATGGCATCACTCTGCATGGTAGCTCTGAAATATCAGAAACCATTGAAGGTCTGTTTTTCAAATTATGCATAGACATTTCTTAGGTACTGTAACTGTGCACAAGACATTTTTATATTATTGACTAATTTTAAAGCCTCCTGTGTTCTTTTATGGCCTAAATGTTTTATATTTTCAGATTTCCTATTTCTTTTCAAAAACTGTTGTGTAGCGTTTCCTCTAATTTTGTATAGATATGTCTTGGATATTTGCCTTGTACACAAAACATTTGTAGTTCATTAGTCTTTTGTAAGTGCATCTAAGGGCCAATTAGGTGATTACTTTGAAGAGAGTAGGCAGTAATTATGATTCACCAAACCACATTGCATTCATAACTACCAACTGACTATACAGTTCAAAGGACTTCAGGGCCACTTGGCCTGTTTTTACCTATAAACACATGGTTAGGTTACACTGATTCATCATTGGTGTAATATGAGCGTTGCTAACGTTTCACTCGGAGAGACAAACAAATATTACCTCGCAGTAAACTACCGTCTCCTGTCTCATCGTGTTACCCGCCCATACTGTCAACAATGTTGTCTGCCCAAGTAACTCAAGTAACTAACCTGTGCACAGGACGAACAAGTCAACTTAACACTTGCTAAGGATCTCCGTGGTAACTGAAATGTCCGTGGTAGTGAAAGACAACTGCATGATAGAATGATCTCGGAAGTGGATCTTCTTGGACGATGTTTCTGAGTCAAAGCCACTCTCTCTCTCTCTGTCTCAGTGTCACTAATGTTGTGTAGAAATCATTTGAATTACATTTTCAGACAACGAAATGCTTTCACAAGTTGAGCTGATTAACTGAAGCAAGTATCACTGAGGCGTGTGCACTGTTAGACCTGGGCATGTTGTGTTGATAGATGAACTGTTTCAGTTACCAGTGCCGTTTTCCGTTTCTTTAGTGTCTACTTTGATTTGACCACATGTGAAGGTCTTGATTGGATTTTATTAGACTAGGTCTTTTGGTGGATTACAAACTGCTCCAGGGTCTTTTGGTTGGATTACACGCTGCTCCAGGGTCTTTTGGTGGATTACAAACTGCTCCAGGGTCTTTTGGTTGGATTACAAACTGCTCCAGGGTATTTTCATTGGATTACACACTGCTCCATGGTCTTTTTGTGGATTACACACTGTTCCAGGGTCTTTTTGTTAGATTACACACTGCTCCAGGGTCTTTTCATTGGATTACACACTGCTCCAGGGTCTTTTCATTGGATTACACACTGCTCCAGGGTCTTTTCATTGGATTACACACTGCTCCAGGGTCTTTTCATTGGATTACCCACTGCTCCAGGGTCTTTTCATTGGATTACACACTGCTCCAGGGTCTTTTCATTGGATTACACACTGCTCCAGGGTCTTTTCATTGGATTACACACTGCTCCAGGGTCTTTTCATTGGATTACACACTGCTCCAGGGTCTCTTCATTTGAACTATGGGCTACTCTGGGGTCTTCAGATTTAAGTAGATGGCTGCTCCAGGAGCTGGTTGGACTAGGAGCTGCTCCTGGGCTTAACCAGAAGTAATTAATTGGCCAGTCTTGAATTAATCAAGTGTGCAGTTAGCATGCTAACAACTCATGCAGTTAGCATGCTAACAACTCATGCAGTAGCCCATTCACAACAGTGACAGTTTCACTTTCATTCTAAGACAGACACTATCATTTGAGCCATTTATTTAGTTAATACTGAGAGAGTTCCAAAGGTGGTCGCTAGACATGGAATGACAAGTTAATCTAGTAGCGGAAATATGGCCCGCCACAACATTTTCACCTGTCGAACCTGTTACATTTACCTGTTCAGTCCAGTCAGTGGCCAGTCTTGAACACAGGTAGAAAGGCTCTGGCTAAGTCCCAGCTCTGACGTGTGTAAATATGTGTATCGTAGGACCTCCTGCATGTGTCATTCATCACTGTTTATTCATTTATTTTTGTCAAAATGTAGGTTTCATAGTAATGTATGTTTGTGTTGTGCATGTATGTGTGCGTTTGTTTATGTGCATGAGTGTCACTGTGACTGTGTGTGAGCGCACTGCATGAGGATATGTTCGTTTGTTCGTGCTTGCGGGTGTATGCGTGCATGTGTGCGTGTGTGGAACTAATCTGTGCATTAACTGGAACTAAGACTGTTAGAGAGCTTATGTTATAGTCGATATGTTATTATCTCAGAGGTCAGAATTCCCACATTGGGCAGGATTTAAAGGACTACTTCCTGAGTGAGTGAGTGAGTGAGTGAGTGAGTGAGTGAGTGAGTGAGTGAGTGAGTGAGTGAATGAATGAGTGAATGAGTGAATGAATGAATGAGTGAATAGGTACTAACACATTGACTGACTTGACAATGTGTTGACTGAGTGTATGATGAATATAATATATAACACCATTAAACACTTTGACACAATGTGTTGCAGTGTTATGATAAATCAAATATAACAAGTGTCATTAAACCCGTCCTATCTAATGTCATCCAATGCAGTTGTTGTCAAAAAAAGCAAAAAACAGTTGTAGACAATGCCTTGGGCTGCAACGGCTTCCACAGCATTTCCTCAGGCTGCAGTGCTGTGGGGTCAGTAATGACCACTCAGTCACTTCCATTAATGGCTGTGCACTCAAGTGGAAAGCAATCACTCAACTGTGGCATAACACATTTGTCACTCTGTCATTGGAGCCATTAACACATCCTTAGCTGATGACTGCTCCAGTCTCTAATCTGCCATGCACTAACAACTGCTTAGCATAGGTTTGTTATGTCAGCATATGTAGGAAGAATCATTGTAAAGCGCTCCAGAACAATTATTTGGATGGGGCGCTGTATAAGAGATAAATTATTATTATCATCGTGTGATTGGGGTAATGCACGAAGCACACAAACTACTCACTGTGTTCTCAGAGCTTGTGTGTCATTCTCAACAATGTATAGGCTGAGTGATACTGTGTAGACATTAATAAACTGTTTATCAAACCACCATCCCAAGTAGGCCCTAGTGTATCAATTGGCTCATTCAGCAGGCAGCCCTAAGACACAGGACGTGATGGCCAAATGAAACCAGTAACTAAAGAATGACTGATTGATGTATGTTGCTTAACTTTTTGTTAAGTGCGTTGTCGCCGAGTCCTGTATTTGTTGTGTTGTGAGTTACGTGTGTTGTCACTTGTGCGTTGCATGTGTATGTTGCAAAAGTCTGCGTATGTTACAGCCAAAGTCTGAATGTCACAGCCATGTATGTGTGTTACAGATGTGTATGATACAGCCATGTGTGTGTGCTACTGATGTGTATGTTACAGCCATGTGTGTGTTACAGATGTGTATGTTATAGCCATGTGTGTGTGTTACAGATGTGTATGTTACAGATGTGTATGTTACAGCCATGTGTGTGTGTGTGTGTTACAGATGTGTATGTTACAACCATGTGTGTGTGTGTGTGTGTTACAGGTGTGTATGTTACAGCCATGTGTGTGTTACAGATGTGTATGTTACAACCATGTGTGTGTTACAGATGTGTATGTTACAGCCATGTGTGTGTGTGTGTGTGTTACAGACGTGTATGTTACAGCCATGTGTGTGTGTTACAGATGTGTATGTTACAACCATGTGTGTGTTACAGATGTGTATGTTACAGCCATGTGTGTGTGTTACAACCATGTGTGTGTGTTACAGATGTGTATGTTACAGCCATGTGTGTGTTACAGATGTGTATGTTACAGCCATGTGTGTGTTACAGATGTGTATGTTACAGCCATGTGTGTGTGTGTTACAGATGTGTATGTTACAGCCATGTGTGTGTTATAGATGTGTATGTTACAGCCATGTGTGTGTGTGTTACAGACGTGCCTGGCGGTGTGGGCTTGGTGGCCGCCAGCCCCGGCCTGAGACGTAAGTTGCGGCGGTGTGATGTGCTGGGTCCAGGCGGAGACAGCGTGGAGCCAGCTCCATTGCCCGTGGTCCAGCTTACCAAGCCCCTCCTCTATTCACCCTCACTCCAACGCAAGGTCATGTCTTCCTCTACCCTCTCGTCACGCTCCACCTGCTCCAGCGTCACGGACTCCAGCAGTGACGACTCGCGACTGTCGAAGGCCGTCGCATCATCACAGCGCACGGAGACCGACGACAGCGACTCAGTGAGTGAGAACGTGAGGGACCGTGATGACAGTGGCGTCACCACCGATGACAGTCACGACACAGAGACTGACCACAGTCGACAACCACGATACGTGTGAGCTCGGGTCAAGGACACGGGTCAACTACGGGGTCAATGAGATGGGGGAGTGGTCATTGAAACACTCTTGATGTTTTTGTCCAGTAATGTGTTCTGTCAGATACCCTCTCTTGTCTCAGACACTCAATTGTTGTTACATATGTGACTTGCTAGGGCAAGTTGAGGTGCTTCTCCAAAAATATATATTGCATATTTAGAGAGAAAGTATTCAGAGAAATGTTTTTATAAATATATTGCCTATATTCACACTATTTCCAAAGATACAGCAATTTTAATGTCAAAAGTGCTAAAGTATGTTTTCGAGAAAAACCAACATCAAGTTGGCTGTAATTTACTACAAATATTGGTGCAGCTGTGGTTACATTTGTAGCTTGTAATGAGCATCACAGAGAGGACTCATTGTGAAGTAGCAGGTCACATATACTCTTTCGCATTGATACTCTCACTGATACTCCCGTGGTCTCTGATAATTTGTCGCTCTAACACTCTTGAATTTGTGTCTCTAAGTAGTGTCACTAATTCTCTCTCAGACACTTCCACCTGTTCCTACGTCGGTCTCTTTGATTCTTGTGGGGAATATAAGGTTTCTAAGAGTTCTAAAACAGCCTTTGCATTTTGCTTTTATTTGCTGACACTGGCTAAGACGGTACATAATGTTGCACACATGTAGTGTATACATAGCGCCTTTTGTTCACCTGTAATGTGTGACAGTCACAGTGCAAGGATCATAGTCACGACAGTCGATGTGAGTAGCTTTGCTTTGGTAGTAAAGGGTCTGCTTTCTGTTGTTGTTGGTGCAGTAATGTAGTCGTCATCCAAGAGTTGACTGGATAGTTGCTGCGATTTCCCAGTTTTCAGTAAGTGTCCTGTGGTTTGACTGAATAATAACCAATCCTTTTCTTCTGCTGGAAATTCATTAGCAGTGACAGCCTTTACGTTTAAAAGAATAATAATCATGCTAACATTTCACAGAATATTAACATACGGTGGTTTGACTGAATAGTAAGCACTCTAGGATTTGACTTATTAGTAAACACCCAGGAGTTTGACTGAACAGTAAACACCCTGATGTTTGACTGAATGGTAAACAGCCATTGGTTTGACTGAATAGTAAACAATCCAGGGTTTGACTGAATAATAAACACCCTAGGGTTTGACTGATTGTATCACACTGGGCAAGATCGAAACTATCTTGTCCGTGTCACTGTCCTTATTTATTCTGCTGTACTGTTTTATTGGCAGCATTTTTGTAGATATTTGTAGATATTGCATAGCATACATTGTTACAGCTTATGAGGTAATCATCAATTATGATGTGTGGTTGTCTAGTGAATGACTGTTGATGACTGTGATTGTAGTTGTAGTGGACACTAGTGTCAGGTGTTGCTGGTACGAGTCAGTGATCTGTAAGTCTATTAAGTGTGGCTTCATATTGGTGTCAAGCTGAAGTCAGTCAAGCGAATCATAGCACACCTTATGGTATATATTACGCAAGTGGAACCAGGATGAAACTAGGATGTGAAATAACTTTGCACTCTCGTAAATAACAGAGCACTCAAGGTTCTTATATGTATTTTATCAAATGTTGTAGAGGTATTTTAAAGGTCTGTTATTCAAGCAATGTACAATGGTTGTCAGCGCACCCAGTGGTGTACGCAGCGGTGTATTGAGTGTACACAAGTCTGACTGTAAACAGTGTACAATAAAGTGTACACTAGAGTGTACATTAAGTTATAGACACGTCCTGTCTTGCCATGTGGTGGAGGTGTGCCGTGCCGTGCCGTGCCAGCCAAGGAGCATGTTTAAATGTCACACAGAACCACCACCAGGTGTCTGCATTCATTAAATAATGACACAGTACTCTCGTTGTCGCGCATTCTTTATATATCGTGTTGTTGACTCAACTAGTGGTTGACTAGTATTTCAGGTGCATTGCTATTAAAACTGTTCCAGGGTCATATAGAACTGTCACTTTGTAACAATTGATCATTCTGATGATAGTGAAACTAACTTAACTGTTTCTGCTAAATATCTGCATTTGTTTTATTCTAAGAATGGACTTCAGAGTGTACAGATTCCACAATAGTTCATTTTAATTTTCTGGGTTTCTCATTACTTTTGGCACAAATCCAGCCGTAGGAACCTTGATAGAATGGATCTTTCTGTAATTAAGAACCATTGTTTGCAATGCTCAACAGGTCATTTATCAAGTTATGCTTACTTTCTAAAGCTTTTTATATTTTACATCAAATGTACCTATGTGTCTTGGCACAGTTTTTCATGCATGCAAGTGGTAAATGATTTCACTACATTAGGGAACAAACTGCAGTTACACTAATTTTTTTAATAAAGTGTTTGTATCTTTAATGGTGCATTTTGTTGAAATAATGAAGATAGATAACTATTTTGGGATGAAAAAGTATGTTATTATTAGAGAATGACAAAGTATGTCCTCAGCTGTCTGAGCAGATGTTATTATATGACTGCAGTCTTCCAGTCAAATATTGCAACATAATGACAAATCGTTTTTTGGTCACATTTAATTTTCCCAGAAATAGCACAAAAAGTTGCATTAATTTCATTGCTTACCTCTTTTATAATAAATGTTGTTAGCCTCCGTTAATGGAAGTTGTTTTGGCTCCTTTAATGGTAGTTATAACTAAGTAATTTAATATTTAGCAATACACTTACATCTATGGCATCAACTCCCTGAGAGACCATTTTGCTCAGCGCATATGGTGACGCATAATTTTGTTTGTAGAGCGCATTGTCTCGGGGGGGGGGGTAGAGCTTTGAACTCTTGCTTAAGAGAACCAGGGTTCGAATCCTATGCCTCAGTGGTAAAACGTTGGGCACGTTTTTCACTTTGCATTGCTCCAGTTCACGCAGCTGTATAGGTGAGTACCCGTAGACAGTCGTGGATGTTTATATGAGCAATCTTCTTGCAATAAATGCAGTATGGCTGAATACTTCCAAGAGAAGTTGAGCTGGTGTTTGATTGAACACGGTCTACCAGGAAAATAAAGTGTTAAGTGCTTTGAGCAATCCTAAGGATTTCTTGTGCAAGACCTTCCTATAAGTCAATCGTGGTCATGGTCAAAAGTACCTCTTTGGTCCACGCATATGGTGGCCACATTCGTGTGAAGTCTCACTGAAGTACCGTAGACGTACTCGTTGATTGTAGACCACTTTGCCCGCGGTCTGCTGGCAGTCCGTGTGCCATGTACAATACCACGACACGTGAACTGTGATGTCTGTCAAGCTGCTGGCCACCTACTTGGCATAACGTATGTTCTTGCTTACGGGTTATGTCCGACGGTTAGCAGCGTTCTTGGAGACATCATCAAGCGTCTAACGTGTACGCGACTGAAAGGTGCAATCTCCATTTAGCTTCACTATAACGGGGTTTGCAATGTGGGAGTTTCAAAGAAGGCCAACCTCTGTTCCGATATTGTTTAGTATGTCCAGCTGTAATAAGCACTAATCCAACGTGTTTCGACTATAATGTTAGTGACACATTCGTCCCTGACCGCGGGTGACAGCGCAGTTCGATGCACCACGGTTGTGACAAAAGGACAGACGAGTGTATAAAGATCCCAACAAAATCACATTTTATGGTTCTTTAATAAAGGGAAGTGGATCACGAAAGAAAGTCGTCGGCTACAATTTTGAACAACTCGTAACTGGAATTCCATGTAAATTACTGTAGAACATAACATAACAGTCTTGGAAAAAGTCACGGAAAATAACAGGAAATAAAGAACAACTTTCAGTTTACAGTTCTTTATAACTATTTACAAGATTAACAAATTCAAAAGACTATTGTCCGTTTTTAACGTCACATTAATAACGGAAAGTATTCTTCAGTGATACATTAAAAAGCCAGTAGGCCTAATAACGTTGGTGATCGAGATACAATTGATAAAACACATTAAAATGATGATGATAATCAGCACTAAAACTGGTAAAATAAATAAATAAAATATATAAATACGTACATGCAATAAATAAGTATAATAAATAATCAGGTAATATGTTTTATGTTTTTGGATAGCACACAGTACAGCAGCAATAATAATGTGTAGGGTCTACTACAAATTGGTAAATAAATAAGATTAAACAAATCAGTATAATTAGTATATGGAATAAAAAATGACTTATGACATTAGAGCAAAATTCTTCTGTGCTCGACCTTAATTTACCCCGACCATCGCCGGCTGCTTCCCAGGCCCCAGCTGTCTGTCTCGATACCCGCCTTCTCCACGGCACGCCTGCAGGTGTCTAGCGCAGATAGGGCGGCCAATTTATAGCGCGCGTCCCAGTGATAGGTTCATCACACTGGGTATCAGTCGGTATGCGAACATCAACCATTTCGTGAAGGCAGGCAGTCGACAAGTCGCAGACGCTGCTGACATAAGAACAGGTAAACATACGCTAAACAGGACGCGCTCTCCAGGACGTCTGTTTTGTGATCAGTTCTAGTCGGGAGATGTCGCAACAGGCGCGACTGAGGCAGCGCAGGTGGAAGCTGGTCAGTGACTTATCCACAGAGGTCCGCTGGAAAAGGGGGCAACCCCGATATATACATACATATATATATATATATATATATATATATATATATATATATATATATATATATATATATATATATATATATAAAGTCCATAATCTCTAAAATCAGAAATAAGCTATGCCACAGTTGAACATGATCGTGTCGTTGGTAGAACCCATTACTGTAGCTGACTAGATACATACGGAAAAAATTATATCTCTACTGGTAATGCCCTGAACAATGAGCACTGCATGTATATACATAGGTTTATATATATATATATATATATATATATATATATATATATATATATATATATATATATATATATATATATATATATATATATATATATAATAGACTCGTACCTTGTTGATAGGTCCACTGTACATTTCCACGCCCTCTGGCGTGAAGAAGTGATCCTTCGGGAGCCGAAGGATGCTTCTGTTGCGGATGCAACTCGGTAACTACGGTGAAAATGTCATCTCTACAGCAGCGACCTCTACACCAGCTGTGTCGTTCAGACAAGACTTTGACACGATGAGTAGCGACAGTCTCTGGAATATATTAACACAGTTGTGTTGCCCCGACAAGTTCGTCGGCATGGTCAGACAATCTTCAGAAAGCATGCAAGCACTGGTTTTTGGACGACGGCGATGCATTCGCTTCCAGTTCGCAAAGGCGAAAAACACAAGGGCGACTGAACTTAGAAGTGGAGGAGTGGACATCATCGTGAAGGGACTGAACTTAGATGTGGAGGAGTGGACATCATCGTGAAGGGACTGAACTTAGATGTGGAGGAGTGGACATCATCGTGAAGGGACTGAACTTAGATGTGGAGGAGTGGTCATCATCGTGAAGGGACTGAACTTAGATGTGGAGGAGTGGACATCATCGTGAAGGGACTGAACTTGGATGTGGAGGAGTGGACATCATCGTGAACGGACTGAACTTAGATGTGGAAGAGTGGTCATCATCGTGAACGGACTGAACTTAGATGTGGAGGAGTGAACATCATCGTGAAGGGACTGAACTTAGATGTGGAGGAGCGGTCATCATCGTGAAGGGACTGAACTTAGATGTGGAGGAGTGGACATCATCGTGAATGGACTGAACTTAGATGTGGAGGAGTGGTCATCATCGTGAACGGACTGAACTTGGATGTGGAGGAGTGGACATCATCGTGAAGGGACTGAACTTGGATGTGGAGGAGTGGACATCATCGTGAAGGGACTGAACTTAGATGTGGAGGAGTGGACATCATCGTGAAGACTGAACTTAGATGTGGAGGAGTGGACATCATCGTGAAGGGACTGAACTTAGATGTGGAGGAGTGGACATCATCGTGAAGGGACTGAACTTAGATGTGGAGGAGTGGACATCATCGTGAAGGGACTGAACTTAGATGTGGAGGAGTGGACATCATCGTGAACGGACTGAACTTAGATGTGGAGGAGTGGACATCATCGTGAAGGGACTGAACTTAGATGTGGAGGAGTGGACATCATCGTGAAGATACTGAACTTAGATGTGGAGGAGTGGACATCATCGTGAAGGGACTGAACTTGGACGTGGAGGAGTGGACATCATCGTGAAGGAACTGAACTTAGATGTGGAGGAGTGGACATCATCGTGAAGGGACTGAACTTAGATGTGGAGGAGTGGACATCATCGTGAACGGACTGAACTTAGATGTAGAGGAGTGGACATCATCGTGAAGGGACTGAACTTAGATGTGGAGGAGTGGTCATCATCGTGAAGGACTGAACTTGATGTGGAGGAGTGGACATCATCGTGAAGGGACTGAACTTAGATGTGGAGGAGTGGACATCATCGTGAAGGGACTGAACTTAGATGTGGAGGAGTGGCATCATCGTGAACGGACTGAACTTAGATGTGGAGGAGTGGACATCATCGTGAAGATCTGAACTTAGATGTGGAGGAGTGGACATCATCGTGAAGGGACTGAACTTAGAGTGGAGGAGTGGACATCATCGTGAAGGACTGAACTTAGATGTGGAGGAGTGGACATCATCGTGAAGGGACTGAACTTAGATGTGGAGGAGTGGACATCATCGTGAAGGACTGAACTTAGATGTGGAGGAGTGGACATCATCGTGAAGGGACTGAACTTAGATGTGGAGGAGTGGACATCATCGTGAAGGGACTGAACTTGGATGTGGAGGAGTGGACATCATCGTGAAGGGACTGAACTTAGATGTGGAGGAGTGGACATCATCGTGAAGGGACTGAACTTAGATGTGGAGGAGTGGACATCATCGTGAAGGACTGAACTTAGATGTGGAGGAGTGGACATCATCGTGAAGGGACTGAACTTAGATGTGGAGGAGTGGACATCATCGTGAAGGGACTGAACTTAGATGTGGAGGAGCATCGTGAAGGACTGAACTTGATGTGGAGGAGGGCATCATCGTGAAGGGACTGAACTTGGATGTGGAGGAGTGGACATCATCGTGAAGGACTGAACTTAGATGTGGAGGAGTGGACATCATCGTGAAGGGACTGAACTTAGATGTGGAGGAGTGGACATCATCGTGAACGGACTGAACTTAGATGTGGAGGAGTGGTCATCATCGTGAAGGGACTGAACTTAGATGTGGAGGAGTGGACATCATCGTGAAGGGACTGAACTTAGATGTGGAGGAGTGGTCATCATCGTGAAGGACTGAACTTAGATGTGGAGGAGTGGACATCATCGTGAAGGGACTGAACTTAGATGTGGAGGAGTGGATCATCATCGTGAAGGGACTGAACTTAGATGTGGAGGAGTGGACATCATCGTGAAGGGACTGAACTTAGATGTGGAGGAGTGGACATCATCGTGAACGGACTGAACTTAGATGTGGAGGAGTGGACATCATCGTGAAGGGACTGAACTTAGATGTGGAGGAGTGGACATCATCGTGAAGGGACTGAACTTAGATGTGGAGGAGTGGACATCATCGTGAAGGGACTGAACTTAGATGTGGAGGAGTGGACATCATCGTGAAGGGACTGAACTTAGATGTGGAGGAGTGGACATCATCGTGAAGGGACTGAACTTAGATGTGGAGGAGTGGACATCATCGTGAAGGGACTGAACTTAGATGTGGAGGAGTGGACATCATCGTGAAGGGACTGAACTTAGATGTGGAGGAGGGACATCATCGTGAAGGGACTGAACTTAGATGTGGAGGAGTGGACATCATCGTGAAGGGACTGAACTTAGATGTGGAGGAGTGGACATCATCGTGAAGGACTGAACTTAGATGTGGAGGAGTGGACATCATCGTGAACGGACTGAACTTAGATGTGGAGGAGTGGACATCATCGTGAAGGGACTGAACTTAGATGTGGAGGAGTGGACATCATCGTGAAGGGACTGAACTTAGATGTGGAGGAGTGGACATCATCGTGAAGGGACTGAACTTAGATGTGGAGGAGTGGACATCATCGTGAAGGAACTGAACTTAGATGTGGAGGAGTGGACATCATCGTGAAGGGACTGAACTTAGATGTGGAGGAGTGGACATCATCGTGAAGGACTGAACTTAGATGTGGAGGAGTGGACATCATCGTGAAGGGACTGAACTTAGATGTGGAGGAGTGGACATCATCGTGAAGGGACTGAACTTAGATGTGGAGGAGTGGACATCATCGTGAAGGGACTGAACTTAGATGTGGAGGAGTGGACATCATCGTGAAGGGACTGAACTTAGATGTGGAGGAGTGGACATCATCGTGAAGGGACTGAACTTAGATGTGGAGGAGTGGACATCATCGTGAAGGAACTGAACTTAGATGTGGAGGAGTGGACATCATCGTGAAGGGACTGAACTTAGATGTGGAGGAGTGGTCATCATCGTGAACGGACTGAACTTGGATGTGGAGGAGTGGACATCATCGTGAAGGGACTGAACTTAGATGTGGAGGAGTGGACATCATCGTGAAGGGACTGAACTTAGATGTGGAGGAGTGGACATCATCGTGAAGGGACTGAACTTAGATGTGGAGGAGTGGTCATCATCGTGAAGGGACTGAACTTAGATGTGGAGGAGCGGTCATCATCGTGAAGGGACTGAACTTAGATGTGGAGGAGTGGACATCATCGTGAAGGGACTGAACTTGGATGTGGAGGAGTGGACATCATCGTGAACGGACTGAACTTAGATGTGGAAGAGTGGTCATCATCGTGAACGGACTGAACTTAGATGTGGAGGAGTGAACATCATCGTGAAGGGACTGAACTTAGATGTGGAGGAGCGGTCATCATCGTGAAGGACTGAACTTAGATGTGGAGGAGTGGACATCATCGTGAATGGACTGAACTTAGATGTGGAGGAGTGGTCATCATCGTGAACGGACTGAACTTGGATGTGGAGGAGTGGACATCATCGTGAAGGGACTGAACTTAGATGTGGAGGAGTGGACATCATCGTGAAGGGACTGAACTTAGATGTGGAGGAGTGGACATCATCGTGAAGGGACTGAATTAGATGTGGAGGAGTGGACATCATCGTGAACGGACTGAACTTAGATGTGGAGGAGTGGACATCATCGTGAAGGGACTGAACTTAGATGTGGAGGAGTGGACATCATCGTGAAGATACTGAACTTAGATGTGGAGGAGTGGACATCATCGTGAAGGGACTGAACTTAGATGTGGAGGAGTGGACATCATCGTGAACGGACTGAACTTAGATGTGGAGGAGTGGACATCATCGTGAAGGGACTGAACTTAGATGTGGAGGAGTGGACATCATCGTGAAGGGACTGAACTTAGATGTGGAGGAGTGGTCATCATCGTGAACGGACTGAACTTAGATGTGGAGGAGTGGACATCATCGTGAAGGGACTGAACTTAGATGTGGAGGAGTGGTCATCATCGTGAACGGACTGAACTTGGATGTGGAGGAGTGGACATCATCGTGAAGGGACTGAACTTAGATGTGGAGGAGTGGACATCATCGTGAAGGGACTGAACTTAGATGTGGAGGAGTGGACATCATCGTGAAGGGACTGAATTTAGATGTGGAGGAGTGGACATCATCGTGAACGGACTGAACTTAGATGTAGAGGAGTGGACATCATCGTGAAGGGACTGAACTTAGATGTGGAGGAGTGGACATCATCGTGAAGATACTGAACTTAGATGTGGAGGAGTGGACATCATCGTGAAGGGACTGAACTTAGATGTGGAGGAGTGGACATCATCGTGAACGGACTGAACTTAGATGTAGAGGAGTGGACATCATCGTGAAGGGACTGAACTTAGATGTGGAGGAGTGGTCATCATCGTGAACGGACTGAACTTGGATGTGGAGGAGTGGACATCATCGTGAAGGGACTGAACTTAGATGTGGAGGAGTGGACATCATCGTGAAGGGACTGAACTTGGATGTGGAGGAGTGGACATCATCGTGAAGGGACTGAACTTAGATGTGGAGGAGTGAACATCATGGTGTGCTGACTACACTATTCTACGTCAGCGATAGTTGGACTGTGTGCGTGCGTGTATGCGCGCGTGCGTGTGTGTGCGCGCTCATGTGTACATTATAGATAAGTTACCTAGCGATGCTTGGGGAAAAGGCAGTCATGCGCGTTAAAACGTTTGACAAATTGTGATCCTGAGGTCACATTTACAATGTCCTGTATAACAATTTTTACGGATGGCCCTGCATTTGCGTTGCGTTGCGTTGCGTTGCGTTGCGTTGCGTTGCGTTGCGTTGCGTTGCGTTGCGTTGCGTTGCGTTGCGTTGCGT
>JAODUO010000221.1:350000-362500 GCA_025642075.2 Ridgeia piscesae | reverse complement strand
TCAATGTTTCATTTGTGCGTTATTCAGTCGTCGTCTTCCTCTGTGTTTACGCACCTCGCCCTACTTCTACAGGGTTACTTTGGCAGGCGCTGCATGTCTGTCTGTCTCGCCACACTCACGCACCTGTAGTACTGTGTCGGACTCGACCCAGAACATTTACCTGTGCCGCTTCTCTCGCCTTTAATTACACTGCGCATGTCGACCTCGGTGTCGTGTATTATTGCCCTTGCCATGTTCCCATGTTGTATAACCTTTGACATGTTCCCATGTTGTGTAGCCCTTCACAAATTCCCTTGTTGTATAGCTCTCGATGTGTTCCCAGAGTGTGTAACCATCGATATGTTTCCGTGATGCAGAGACGACGATACGTTCATGTTGTATGTACTCTTCAACATATCCCCATGTTGCACAGCCAGGGTTCTCTCAACATGTTCTGTCATCTTCCCATGTTGTACAACCCAGGATCTATCATGTTCTCATGTTGTCTGTCCTGGGATCCCTGGACATGTTCCCATGCTTCATAACGTGGGATCCCTCCACGAAGACCCAGGCTGCTGACGTCGCGGTTACTGTATTTCTATACGCTGCATAGCTCCTCTTATCGTGTTTACGAGAACTTGTTTCGTGTGTCACGACTCCTTCAGCCATGACGTGAATCTTCGCTGTACACAGTATTCATGTCACGCCGGTACTTTGGGCTTGTTTGTGTGTCGCGCGGCATTTCGAGGAAAATATTTGCGCGGTATTTCTGGGAAATAAAGACATTAGTGGATCGTTAAACACGTGGCGTTCTAAAAAGTACTAATGAAAACAACAGCAGATGACTAGGTATATAGGTCGACCACTTGTTGAAGAAAGAATATTCGCATGCTCGTTTCGAAAGAATGGAAGCGTTCAAGAAACCGTAAAACACTAAGCTATAGACGAGATTAACTCCAGATAGTTGGATATTTTATGCCGTGGACAATACAATGTGCGCGAACGGGGGGGAGGCAGCTGTCACGTGCAATGTGTGTGTGTGTGTGTGTGTGTGTGTGTGTGTGTGTGTGTGTGTGTGTGTGTGTGTGTGTGTGTGTGTGTGTGTGTGTGTGTGTGTGTGTGTGTGTGTGTGTGTGTGTGTGTGTGTGTGTGTGTGTGTGTGTGTGTGTGTGTGTGTGTGTGTGTGTGTGTGTGTGTGTGTGTGTGTGTGTGTGTGTGTGTGTGTGTGTGTGTGTGTGTGTGTGTGTGTGTGTGTGTGTGTGTGTGTGTGTGTGTGTGTGTGTGTGTGTGTGTGTGTGTGTATGGGGCAGATACAGTAAATCCGAAAACGTGAAGAGTGCGCACATCTACACAAAACGTCTGAAAACTCGAGAAAATAGCAGGCAATGTGATCGTAGAAATGTTGTTGGGGGACAAGCATACCCCCCTCAGTGAAACAACATGGTAAAGGAAATTTGGGGGCCGCGATGACGAAAATGTTCCAACAACATCTTACCGAGACATGATCGCCGTACACCGTACATTGAGTTGGTCGCTACACGGGCAGTGGTCCCGGGCTGGCCTCGCGGGGAAGAGGCTCTGTCGTTTACCGTCCTACTTCGAGGCCACTTTTTCCCAACTAATTAGGGTTTCCCGATTACACCTCCCAGATGTTGGCGCGTGTGTACCAGTGGGGTGGTACGTAAATGATGCCCCGACTGTGGGTTGCGTGGCTGTTGTACCTGGAGCGTCTACACACGTCTAGTTTATTACATGCACATTTTATGTGGAGCGCAGTGGCATAGTGGTTAAAGTATCGACATCTTAATCGAGAGAACGCCGGGTTCTAATGATGCACTGACGTATCAAACTTTGGACAAGTTTGTTCTCTCTACGTTGCTCCACTTCACGCAGCTCTGTGAATGAGTACCTGGCTGTAGACAGCGATGGATATTTGTGTAAATAAAATAGTCTTCGCGAGCGCAGAGGAGTCGAGAGTCGATGGTTGATACAAGAACTGGCCTTTTAAATTTAGGGTAGTCTTCTTGGGCCGATTCCTGACGAGACGACCGTAAACACGTCAATGCAACTACATCAAATCTTAGTTCCATTCAGTGATTTAAGTAGAGCAATAATTTCATTTAAATTAAACACATTTTGACGTGTTTTACCTGTGACTGTCTAGAACCTGTTGGAATATATTTACAGTAAATAATTAATTTAACTTAGTATTGTTTCTTTATATATTTGGTCGTTTTATTATTAATAATAATAGTAAAATAATAATCTTCTTTATACATCATCAAATCTTGGGTTGATTATAGGTGTTTAAAATTCCGGATTAATCTAAAACGTGCGTGCGTGCGTGCGTGCGTCTGTGTGCCTCTGTAATAAGTAATTGTAACACTTCTATAGTGTCGAGAGCCTTGAAAATTCAATCTCGCCAGACAAGCAAAAGTCGTCACTGGAGCCAAAAGGTTATGGTGGAAAGGTAATTGTGAACACGTTTGTTATTGCTTTTACGAGAGGTGGCTTTAGTGTAAGGAGATTCCAAATTGCTGGTCCAGCTACAGAGAAAGCACGTTATCCATTATTGAGCTGTCTGTGTCTGTGTCTGTGTCTGTGTCTGTGTCTGTGTCTGTGTCTGTGTCTGTGTCTGTGTCTGTGTCTGTGTCTGTGTCTGTGTCTGTGTGTGTGTGTGTGTGTGTGTGTGTGTGTGTGTGTGTGTGTGTGTGTGTGTGTGTGTGTGTGTGTGAGTAGTGAGTGTGTGCGTGCGTGTGTGTGGTCTTGCGTGCGTGCGTGCGTGCGTGCGTGCGTGCGTGCGTGCGTGCGTGCGTGCGTGCGTGCGTGTATGTGTGCGTGTTTGTATGCGTGTGTTTGTATGCGTGTGTTTGTATGCGTGTGTGCGTGCGTGCGTGTGTGTATGTGTGCGTGTTCGTATGCGTGTGTTTGTATGCGTGTGTTTGTATGCGTGTGTTTGTATGCGTGTGTTTGTATGCGTGTGTGTGTGTGCGTGCGTGCGTGCGTGCGTGCGTGTGTGTATTCATGCTAATATATATATACTGTTTGCGTGCCCATTCCGATGGTATGTACGTAATTGACATTTACGTGATCTGAGTAGTAAATTGCTCTGTTTCCGCTGTTCTGTGACTGTCGCCATAGACAAAAAATAATGCTCTCAGTGAAAAATCAGTTAATATGTCCAGACCAATATCTCGTCATAATGCCCTATAAATACAACATTTAGTAGGCGTAGTCTAGTCTCTGTCTATCTATATGATAATGAACAGTAGACTATAATGACGCTCCTATTGCACTGCACCGCTCTTGGTTAGTACAGTAATCTTAATGTCAACTAGTTCTACTAAAACAGTGTTTTAGCGAACAGTTTTTACAGTATATATTCTTAGACAGGAAACACCTAAAGACAGTGAATGACTGCTGCTAGTTGTGGAGCCTACCGCCTACTCGTGTGGTCGTCAATGTGATGTTTGCGGCAGCAGAGTGAAGGCGGTGTGTGTTGGGAGACGTCGGAACAGCGATAGGAACACTCACAAGCAATTCGACGTGGCCCGAGACTCGGGCGCCGTGGCCGTGACGCCTGTGCTGTGTACGTAGCCCACGGCCGGGCGACCGACCTATCGACGACCGGGCCGAGAGAGCGGGCGGACTGGGGGTCTCGCTGTACCGATGGCGTCCTGCGCTGATAGTGAATCAAAAACGCAAACTATGGATTAACACTTCCGCTTCATTCTACAGGACGAATCTTCACGCTACTTAATTATCGATTATAGAGAATAGTAATGGACGGGTCGAGTAGAGCTATTCTGGACGAGCGTTGAGGGAACGGACGGAATCGCGCGGTCAATCCGCCGCGCTCTCGGCCGCCAGAACCATTCGACCGACGGACTCCAGGCGTCAAGTGTCGGCCGCCTGAACAGTCGCTGGCGCCGCGGTAAGTGAATCTACGTTGCTCTCTCTCTCTCTCTCTCTCTCTCTCTCTCTCTCTCTCTCTCTCTCTCTCTCTCTCTCCTCTCTCTTCTCTTCTCTCTCTCTCTCTCTCTCTCTCTCTCTCCACTCTACTCATACTCTCTCTCTCTCTCTCTCCTCTCTCTCTCTCCTCTCGTCTCTCTCTCTTCTCTCTCTCTCTCTCTCTCTCTCTCTCTCTCTCTCTCTCTCTCTCTCTCTCTCTCTCTCTCTCTCTCTTACTTCTCTCTCTCTCCATTCCCTCTCCTCTCTCTCCTTCTCTCCTCTCTCTCTCTCTCTCTCTCTCTCTCTCTCTTTCCTCTCTCTCTCTCTCTCTCTCTCTCTCTCTCTCTCTCTCTCTCTCTCTCTCTTATCTTCTCTCTTCTCCTCTCCATTCTCTCCATTCTCTCTCCCTCTCTCTCTCCCTCTCTCCCTCTCCTCTCTCCTCTCCCTTTCCTCCCTCTCTCTCTCTCTCTCTCTCTCTTACCTCTCTCTCTCCCCCATTTCTCTCCATTTCTCTCTCTCTCTCTCCCTCACTCTCTCTCCTTTCCTCTGTCCCTCTCCCTCTCTCCCTCTCTCTCTTACCTCTCTCTCTCTCCCTCTCTCTTCCTCCCTCCTCTCTCTCTCTCCCTCTCTCTCCCCCTCTCTTTCTCCCTTTCCCTCCCCTCTCTCTCTCCCTCCCCCCTCTCTCCCCCTCTCTCTCTCCCCTCTCTCTCTCTCCCTCTCTCTCTCTCCCTTTCCCTCCCCCTCTCTCTCTCTCTCTCTCTCTCTCTCTGTACCTCTCTCTTCTCCCCCATCTCTCTCCATTCTCTCTCCCTCTCTCTCCCCCTCCTCTCTCTCTCTCCCTTTCCCTGTCCCTCTCCCTCTCTCCCCCTCTCTGTACCTCTCTCTTCTCCCCCTCTCTCTTCCTCCCCCTGTCTCTCTCTCTCTCTCCTCTCTCTCTCCCTCTCTCTCTCCCCTCTCTTTCTCTCTTTCCCTCCCCCCTCTCTCTCTCTCTCCCTCGGTGTCCGTGTATCTCACGACAACAGGTCGGCTTATGTACGCCTGTCACGTATAGACAATACACCACACAACGGTCGTTTAACTTGGTTAGCATACGTGTAGATGTCATATGACACCTGGCAGCTTTCATTCTACTGTCCTGTTGTACGTGCGTGTATCTTATGACAACTGGCACCTGTGTTCAACTATTTTTTTGTACGTGCACCTATTATATGACAAATGGCAATATTCTTTCTCCTTGTCTTATTTTGTAAGTGCATGTATTATATATACTTGTCTTATTTTGTACGTGCATGTATAATAGTTCAACGGTCAGCTTTGCTCTGCTTATGTTTTGTAGACGCTCATATCTTTCTTCAACGAGTCGGTTTACGTTACTTAATGTATCTCTACATAGGGTACGACATATGGCTTATGTATGTGCATCATTTTACAACACATAACATGTTTTCCTACTTAACTTCGTGGGGAAACGGGTGCGCTATATGGCCCGCAGCAGTGACTTAATTATATTTATACTGTACCAAAACGACATTAACCACAAGTACATGTTTAGAGGTTAAAATGCTAAACGGGTATGCTTTCTAAAGCAAAACACAGAATAGAGGAAGACATCGAAAAATGTTGTCTGTTGCCGTTTATCTGACATAATACGATGTAGTGAAGATATTGAATTCAAACTGAAGGACAACGGTATAACCAGAAGGCTCAATGCAGCATTAGTCATGTTGCAGGTTGGATATGAGAAGGTGTCATTCTCTCAGAAGACAATAAATGACTGAAACAAATTAAATGCTACCAGCGTGAATATGTGTAAAAATGTAGTTTCCAGTTTTCTGGCGAGGGCGGTTCGAAGTAAGTGGAACTTGTCGCACTCTCGAAGACCCAAAGACGTCCATGTCCGCTCACCATCTGCACCTTGAAGCTCTGGACGACACGTCTATTGCGTCGTGTCAAATCAACCGACTGATATTACACAAAGTCGGTGTAATAAAATCAGTCGGAAAGAGGCTTTCTATTAGGGGTTATTTAGCCAATAGCATATATCCATTGCTGTGACAGATGGACTTTGATCAATGCCTACCCTGTCACGTGACGTCACCGGTAGATGTCGCTTCCGGTCGCACAGATAAACAAGTCGATAATCAAAATGTGTAATCGAGTTATTGATCTAGCGTCGAGGTTTCGCAACAAAAATTAAAGGTGAGAATGCGAGACGGAATGACAATAGCAGTTCCTGCTCATCAGTGCGAGGTATGTTTTCAGGACGGGTGGCCATGACGGCGCCCCTAATGTTGTTTGTCGTCGAATACGACCGCCCTGTATATGTGCTGGCGCTCTAAGTAGTCGACTAATGGATGTTCGACAGTGAACGCGCATGTCAATTATTCCACGCAATTCTTCTCCCTTTTGTTTCATTTCCTCCCTATCTTCCGCCTTCCGGCCTCCTACTTTGTCTTTGCTTGACGAACACACGGCCAGATACATAGCCGCCATTCATACTAGCTGTGCACACGCACGCGCACGCGCACACGCACGCATACGCACAAGCACGCACACTCGCGCGCGCGCACACACACACACACACACACACACACACACACACACACACACACACACACACACACACAAATACACACACATCCACACACACATCCACACACAATGAGACACACACATACAGACACATACAGACACATACACTCACAAACACACACACACACACACACACACACACACACACACACACACACACACACACACACACACACACACACACACACACACACACACACACACGACATAAAACATACTATGAATCTTAAGAGAGATATATACACAATATATGATATATATATATATATATATATATATATATATAATATACTTAAACGATATATATATATATATATATATATATATATATATATATATATATATATATATATATATATATATATATATATATATATATATATATAAGCATCAAAGTCCCTTGCTTCCTCCACCGAGCAGTGCTGTGATTCGTCAAGCAGTCACACCCGCTCATTAATCTCTGACTATCTATGAAATGGATGTCGACTGTGACATTCTCGCTCCGTGGGGGCCGCGTTCGTCCGTCACGAGACGATGCATTAACTACCAACTCAATAACTGAGATTATCGGGTCCCGCTTGTCTCGTGCCGCGGCCGGCGCTCGATCTATCTTGGCCTCCGCATCTACAGGCAGCGGCCGGCGGAACTCTGGCGACAAAGACAACGAGCCGTCTTAAAGCGAGGCAGTCTAGGAGGGTCTAGAGTGGCAGTTTCGTGACCATTCTTTGGCTACGATTGATTTGACTACTATGGACCATTTAAAAAAGATTTAGCCCCCCGGTCCCTCTAAATAATGCTGACATTTTCCGCCAGAGAGCCAAATTCAAAATGGCCGCTGGCACCATCTCGAAAAATTTACTATTGAACCAAAGCGCCAAAAATCACGCATGAAGACACTTTTTCGGGTAAGACTTCCACGCGGATTCCGATTCTAACATCAGTTTGACGCTATGAAATCATGTTGACCCATAAATCTAACATGGCCGCCATCTGGTAGAGCGAAAACGTAAGTTTTGAACCATAGCACATAGAAGCATGTATGGAGACTTTTTTTCGGATATGTCGACAACCAGGATTCCGATTTTGACATCAGTTTTACGTTATAACATCATTCTTACCCATACATCCAAGACGGCCGCCATCTGGTATAAAGAAAACGTCACTTTTGAACCAGAGCACCTAGAGCATGTATGAAGACGCTTTTTCGGGGTACGTTGACCAAGACACATTATTTCGGTTAAATCGATGCGCTGATGCAATTTATGAAGGTGACAGATCGAATTAAGGTCAAGTGGTAAGGTCAAGGTCATTCAAGGGTCATCTTCAAGGTAATATATAATGGTTAATGAATTGAAGTCCTGGACCCAACGAATATAGAGGGAACGACAACCCCGCTGCCAGACATGATAACTAATGGCGATCATCCCGTATACGTCTTCATTGCCCTGCTAAAGACTGAGAACCCAAACAACTACTGTGACATTGTGCCCTTTCTTGGTCCCTTCCACACAATGTGTGATGACGAGCGCTATATACAAGCGCTACAAGGGGATTGAGCTAGGAGGGCTCCGTCGACCGTGCGCTGAAAGGCAAACATTACAAGAGTGGGCTGCTTTGCTTGAGGCTCATGTACGAGGCGCTCAAGAGTCAGCTGGTGAAGGGGAGGCTCACGCCCGACCTGGCTGATGAGACAAGGGAGAACCTTCAGATTCTGAGAAATACGAGTATCTCCCAAGAATCCCGCGTTGCTGCCCACGCGGCACTGGAGGAGGATGCTGACCTCGAGAGCCTCATCACCAACATCTTCACCCAGACGGAGGCCAGTGTCATGGCGGACTACTGAAGGGATTTCCTGTCCATGACGGACACGCTGATGCAGAATGTGCATGCAGTCCACATTTGCAACTGGGACGACTACGTCAGCTCTCTGCGCGCCATGTTGCCCTGGATGGTAGCGTACAACAACGATAGGTACGGGAGGTGGCTGCCTGATTTCCAGGCAACCACTACTCCAAAATGTCCTGGGACATGTGGATCGAGTGTATCATGAACAAGGGCAGCAAAATTAAGTCTCACTGGCTCACCATCCTCCAGAATGAGAAGCAGCTGCTGGTGCACTCCAGAAATGTAATGTGAACAATGTGGCCCGGATCAGGACGGCTCCTAACGTCCTGGTCAATCGAAAAGATGCAAAGCGGAAGCACATAGAATGCGGCCCAAAACGGATGCGATAAGATGAGCAGTGCGTGCAGGACCTGGTCACATGCGTGCAAGAGCTCGACTCCCTCCCGTTCGATCAGGCCTCACCACCCTCCGCACCCTACAGTCAGCCATGCCTGCATGTGGTAAGCTCGTTGCGGACTTCAACTCAGCGCATGTTGCGGAGGAGGAAACATTGAGCAGATTCTTTCGACAGCGGGTGTTCAGTAAGAACACCTCCCTCCATGCATCCGTTCCTCTGAGCAAACGGTTGACGTTTGCCAAGGAACCAGGCGCGAAGAAGCCAGGGGAGGAAGTCAAGGTGACAGCTGCTGAGATGGGACGGACGGCTCTTAAGGTAGTGATCAACCTGGTTGAGAAAAAGAGCAAGCTCATCCAGAAACTCTCTCTGCAATATGTAGACCTACAGGAACCCTACGTCGCTCTCGTCGACATCGACATGATCTGGAGTATGGCAACTCCAACAGCAGAAGACGGCAGACGGCAGATGGCACCTCATACAAGTGGTCGGACTACGTACACAAGCTGTCATCCATCATCCTTGCCGCCATGGCGATGCTGACCGTATCATCCGTGTGAACGACGCAGCATACTCGACTAAATACGACGAGCGAGACCTTGCGGATGCAGGGTTAAGCACATGTCCCCAACACCTACATGAAATTGGCTGACCCTTCCCCTGTGCCAGAGCGTCCAAAACGCTGCTGTGAAGCGTCAGCAACAAGGGACAGCTGCAAAAATGGATATGCAACTACCTGACCCACCTAGCACAGAGTGTTGATGCAGAGATTATCTACTCAGTTGGCTCCCACTGCACCAACGTGTCAACCCAGCAACCGATGCAAAACTACAGCTTTGGCCAGTCTGAGGCTGACATTGTCCTCTTCTCCGCTTACGCAGTTCTGCGCGAGTCAGGCTACACTGGCCCTGTTGTCATTGATGCCGCAGATACAGATGCCTATGTCGCGGCAGCAGTCCTCTGGCAGCAGCTGGCTGGTATGATCTGTATCAAGAGAAAGCAGGAGACGATCTTCTGCCGAGGTCTGGTAAATGACGAGATGGCAGACTGTATTGTACAGCTGCACTGTATGATTGCCAACTCAGGCTTCTAAGGCAAAGGTAAGAAGTCGGTGTATGACCAGGTGGCGAAGAGCCCTGTGTCGCGACGACAGCTTTCGCTGTGCGGAAAGAGCCTTGACTTTGAGGAGGAGTTGGTAGAGCAGCTCTTCGAGTTCACACGACATGTCATCTACGGCGACAACAAGAGTAATACCATAGCTGAGGCCTGTGCCGCGAAGTGGAAGAGAATGAAGAACAAACCTTTCATCTGCCTCCATCCAGGTGCAGATAACCTCTGCCAACACTGCCTCTTTGACCGGGTGGCATCCATCTTGGAATTCTGTGTCAAAATGATGTCATAACGTCAAACTGATGTCAGAATCGGAATCCTCATGGTCGACGAAACCGAAAAAGTGTCTTCTTACATGCTTCTTGGTGTTCTGGTTTAAAAGTTACGTTTTAGTTCTACCAGATGGCGGCCATCTTGGATTTATAGGTCAAAATGATGTCATAGCGTCAAACTAATGTCAGAATCGGAATCCTCGTGGACGAATTACCCAAACAAGTGTCTTCATACGTGATTCGTGGCGCTTTGGTTCAAAAGTTAATTTTTCGAGATGGTGCCAACGGCCATTTTGGATTTGGCCCTCTGGCGGAAAATGCTAGGATTTTTGGGAGGGACCCGGGGGCTAACTCTTTTTAAATGATCCATAGAAGTCAAATCAATCGTCAAACCGTAGTAGCCAGAGAATGGTCACGAAAGTGCACTTCTACACCCTACCAAGGGTGCCACCTCCTGGGTTTTACGACTACAACATGCATGTTGAAGGTTTAATGCCAAGTTGTGCTTAGTTACTATATTTAGCTCGGAATTAATTTTTGCAATTTGAAATATTCCGCCTGCAACACGTTCCAACGGTAAATAAAACACCCAGTTGTAAAACAAAATTGATTGGTTATAATGTCGAGGCGAGCAGAGTTAACTGCATGTTTCACTTTCCCACATTCTAGACAGCAGATTTCCCGTTAGAAGGTTTGCTTGCCAATTCTGGATAGAGGAGCAGGCCCCGACCTCCCTTTATGGCAAATACTGTAAATAACATCTTTAAATATTCAACTTTACGAAACAAGTACACACGGGACAATGGTTGTGGGTGAACAGTTCGATGCTTCGTGGTTATACGGAATTTTATATTGGACTACTTTATCGAGTCAAACGTCAATATTATCATCGGTCGGACTGAGCCGGAGATGAATGAGTTGTCTCCAGATGGGTCGGTTGTTCATTAAGGCTGAGTCACACATCAGTTTGGTGTACGTTTTTCTTGTGTTTCACATATCAGCTTGGTGTACGGTTTTCTTGTGTTTCACATATCAGTTTGTTGTACGTATTTCTTGTGTTTCACATATCAGTTTGGTGTACGTTTTTCTTTTGTTTCACATATCAGTTTGTTGTACGTTTTTTGTGTGTTTCACATATCAGTTTGGTGTACGTTTTTCTTGTGTTTCAGATATCAGTTTGGTGTACGTTTTTCTTGTGTTTCAGATATCAGTTTGGTGTATGTTTTTCTTGTGTTTCACATATCAGCTTGGTGTACGTTTTCTTGTGTTTCACATATCAGTTTGGTGTATGTTTTTCTTGTGTTTCACATATCAGCTTGGTGTACGTTTTGTGTGTGTGTGTGTGTGTGTGTGTGTGTTTCACATATCAGTTTGGTGTACGTTTTGTGTGTGTGTGTGTGTTTCACATATCAGTTTGGTGTATGTTTTTCTTGTGTTTCACATATCAGTTTGGTGTACGTTTATCTTGTGTTTCACATATCAGTTTGTTGTACGTTTTGTGTGTGTGTTTCACTTATCAGTTTGTTGTACGTTTTCTTGTGTTTTCACATATCAGTTTGGTGTACGTTTATCTTGTGTTTCACATATCAGTTTGGTGTACGTTTTGTGTGTGTGTTTCACTTATCAGTTTGTTGTACGTTTTCTTGTGTTTTCACAGATCAGCTTGGTGTACGTTTATCTTGTGTTTCACATATCAGTTTGTTGTACGTTTTGTGTGTGTGTTTCACTTATCAGTTTGTTGTACGTTTTCTTGTGTTTCACATATCAGCTTGGTGTACGTTTTCTTGGGTTTGATATATCAGCTTGGTGTACGTTTTCTTGGGTTTCTTAGATCAGCTTGGTGTACGTGTTCTTGTGTTTCATAGATCAGCTTGGTGTACGTTTTCTTGTGTTTCACATATCAGCTTGGTGTACGTTTTTCTTGTGTTTCATAGATCAGCTTGGTGTACGTTTTCTTGTGTTTCACAGATCAGCTTGGTGTACGTTTTCTTGGGTTTCATAGATCAGCTTGGTGTACGTTTTCTTGTGTTTCACAGATCAGCTTGGTGTACGTTTTCTTGTGTTTCATAGATCAGCTTGGTGTACGTTTTCTTGTGTTTCACAGATCAGCTTGGTGTACGTTTTTCTTGTGTTTCATAGATCAGCTTGGTGTACGTTTTCTTGTGTTTCACATATCAGCTTGGTGTACGTTTTTCTTGTGTTTCATAGATCAGCTTGGTGTACGTTTTCTTGTGTTTCACAGATCAGCTTGGTGTACGTTTTTCTTGTGTTTCATAGATCAGCTTGGTGTACGTTTTCTTGTGTTTCACAGATCAGCTTGGTGTACGTTTTTCTTGTGTTTCATAGATCAGCTTGGT
>JAODUO010000221.1:340000-345000 GCA_025642075.2 Ridgeia piscesae | reverse complement strand
TTAAACCGTAGTTGGTCACTGGTGGTGGTCCGTGGACTTGCACCCGTTAGTTGGTCACTGGTGGTGGTCCGTGGACTTACAACCGTTAGTTGGTCACTGGTGGTGGTCCGTGGACATACAACCGTTAGTTGGTCATTGGTGGTGGTCCGTGGACATACAACCGTTAGTTGGTCATTGGTGGTGGTCCGTGGACTTACAACCGTTAGTTGGTCATTGGTGGTGGTCCGTGGACATACAACCGTTAGTTGGTCATTGGTGGTGGTCCGTGGACTTACAACCGTTAGTTGGTCACTGGTGGTGGTCCGTGGACATACAACCGTTAGTTGGTCATTGGTGGTGGTCCGTGGACATACAACCGTTAGTTGGTCACTGGTGGTGGTCCGTGGACATACAACCGTTAGTTGGTCATTGGTGGTGTCCGTGGACTACAACCGTTAGTTGGTCACTGGTGGTGGTCCGTGGACATACAACCGTTAGTTGGTCACTGGTGGTGGTCCGTGGACTTACAACCGTTAGTTGGTCATTGGTGGTGGTCCGTGGACTTACAACCGTTAGTTGGTCACTGGTGGTGGTCCGTGGACTTGCAACCGTTAGTTGGTCACTGGTAGTGGTCCTTGGACTTACAACCGTTAGTTGGTCATTGGTGGTGATCCGTGGACTTACAACCGTTAGTTGGTCACTGGTGGTGGTCCGTGGACTTACAACCGTTAGTTGGTCACTGGTGGTGGTCCGTGGACATACAACCGTTAGTTGGTCACTGGTGGTGGTCCGTGGACTTACAACCGTTAGTTGGTCACTGGTGGTGGTCCGTGGACTTATAACCGTTAGTTGGTCACTGGTGGTGGTCCGTGGAGTGGCAACCGTTAGTTGGTCACTGGTAGTGGTCCGTGGACTCACAACCGTTAGTTGGTCACTGGTGGTGGTCCGTGGACTTATAACCGTTAGTTGGTCACTGGTGGTGGTCCGTGGAGTGGCAACCGTTAGTTGGTCACTGGTAGTGGTCCGTGGACTCACAACCGTTAGTTGGTCACTGGTGGAGGTCCGTGGACTTGCAACCGTTAGTTGGTCACTGGTGGTGGTCCGTGGACTCACAGCCGTTAGTTGGTCACTGGTGGTGGTCCGTGGACTCACAACCGTTAGTTGGTCACTGGTGGTGGTCCGTGGACTTGCAACCTTAGTTGGTCACTGGTGGTGGTCCGTGGACTTGCAACCGTTAGTTGGTCACTGGTGGTGGTCCGTGAACTCACAACCGTTAGTTCGTCACTGTTGGTGGTCCGTGGACTCACAACCGTTTGTTGGTCACTGGTGGTAGTGCGTGGACTTACAACCGTTAGTTAATCACTGGTGGTGGTCCGTGGACTTACAACCATTAATTAACTTACGACCATTAGTTAGATAAAATGTTCTGGTGACCAGACGGCCTGCTCTAAATTCTACCTGTCTTATCAGTTGTAATTACTTGGTCACTCATCCGCCCGTCTTGAAGACTGGCAGACGGGTGTCTGGCTACGACCCTGGCGTACACTCAGTTTAGTAAGTAATGTGTGCTCTGTATAAGCTAAGTTGGTGCTCAGTGTGGTAAGCGTTCAGCATGTGCTAACCGTTTATCAATTAGTGTGTGACGAATCTATCCAGTTTTAATGAAACACGGACGAGATTGCCTTAACCCAGAACAAGCCATGAGAATTATAACATAAGCTGTGCGAAACTCAGTTCGAGAAATTAAAGCTGTCACTGGACCATAAACCATGTTAATCATAGGTTGAAGTTTAAACACGTTACGTGTTTTATACTTAAATACTTACCAAAGTCAAGTGATAAGTGTCACGAATACAATTTAGTTGTTACTTACCATAGTGTTTAATTTCATTCTTAAAAGTAGCCCAAGTTAAATAACATCTTGTTTGGATTCATCCTTACTCATCCATGCTTTCTTACATTTCATACATAATTATACTCATTTTATTCAAAAAGAGGTTTAATTTTCTCGGATCTTTGTCGGATATCACCAGCAACAGTAACAAACTTCTTACTTTATATATCCATGTTTAGTAGTATAGACTTGGTGACTTCTGACGATATGTTTACTCTGATCTTGACAATTCGGTTGTTGTATTTTTATGTAAATATGAATTATAATATATATATATATATATATATATATATATATATATATATATATATATATATATATATATATATATATATATATAGTAGTAATGGCTATTTTAAATGATGATGTCACTGGAAGACGGCTTTTAGCCAAGTGACATCCATGCAGTGCAACACGCTGACAAGTTAATATATACTTTAGTTTTGTTTTTGTATAGTTTGCGTTGTGATATAAAAGTTAGTTACTGAAGTCAGAAGAACCACCAATGTGTTAACTTAGGCAACAATGTTCCAAAGACACATCAACCATCCCATGTATCTAACAATGAGCAAGCTGTCGAACGCGAGACTCAACGGTTCCAGATTCGTACACCAGAGCAGGATGCTTGAGAGGAGCAACCAGAGTTGTTGAAACACACGCCAGAACCCATACCTTTAACTGCACCAGTCGCCTATGGAACAGGAGATATTCATATACTATCCAAACCACATCCCATGGATCGAGAAGAACGGAATACAATCAGGTGAAGGGAAAACAGCCACCTCCCATGGGTTACTGCACTTCTGGTACCTTCAGGAGCAGTGGGTGTGTCTTCTCCGATGAGTTCACCACCAATGCAACCTGAGATGGAGATGGAGGCGAGTACACCAAGCAGAGACAAATAGAAGCACGACACGCGATTACAACGAGCGAGTACTCCACCAACTTCACAGCTGAAGCGGAAGCCCTGAAGACAATTGCAAAAAGGCACTAAGACGGCACATAAAAACAATCTTTACGAATGCCCTCTCAGTACGTCATGTTCGTTAGTTAACGACCTAACTACTGCGGTGTCAGACCTGTACCCGGCCGTGTGCACAAGCAGGAGTAGCTCTCCAGTGGCGCCTGCACGCACACGCCGGAACGAAACTTCTGGCAGGCCTGCAAATGAAGGGGACAATTACAAACAACAACACTTACAGTCTGTCATACAGTGATGAAAGGCCACCACCAAGACCGTGGCAGAGAGAAAATAGCGCCAGCAGCAACTTGGATACAACAAGGGTGACCGCTACTACCATCTCGACAGAGCAGACCAAGTTAGTTAGTTTCGACTTTCGATGAGCCTGTTCAAGAGTGTTCTTCTATAAAACAAATGTTATGTATACATAAAATTAAATTCAGTTAGCGTTCACCATGCCATACGTACTCAGTGGGTGGTACGTAATTCAGTATACAGTGGTCAGTAGTGGTCAGAAAGGACTCCGTCTGTGTTCAGTATTTACACTTCAACACTCTGCATTCTATGTGTTCAGTATTTACACTTCAACACTCTGCATTCTATGTGTTCAGTATTTACACTTCAACACTCTGCATTCTATGTGTTCAGTATTTACACTTCAACACTCTGCATTATATGTGTTCAGTATTTACACTTCAACACTCTGCATTCTATGTGTTCAGTATTTACACTTCAACATCTGCATTTATGTGTTCAGTATTTACACTTCAACACTCTGCATTCTATGTGTTCAGTATTTACACTTCAACATTCTGCATTATATGTGTTCAGTATTTACACTTCAACACTCTGCATTCTATGTGTTCAGTATTTACACTTCAACATTCTGCATTCTATGTGTTCAGTATTTACACTTCAACACTCTGCATTCCATGTGTTCAGTATTTACACTTCAACACTCTGCATTCTATGTGTTCAGTATTTACACTTCAACACTCTGCATTCTATGTGTTCAGTATTTACACTTCAACATTCTGCATTCTATGTGTTCAGTATTTACACTTCAACACTCTGCATTCTATGTGTTCAGTATTTACACTTCAACACTCTGCATTCTATGTGTTCAGTATTTACACTTCAACACTCTGCATTCTATGTGTTCAGTATTTACACTTCAATATTCTGCATTCTATGTGTTCAGTATTTACACTTCAACACTCTGCATTTTATGTGTTCAGTATTTACACTTCAACACTCTGCATTCCATGTGTTCAGTATTTACACTTCAACACTCTGCATTCTATGTGTTCAGTATTTACACCTCAACACTCTGCATTCCATGTGTTCAGTATTTACACTTCAACACTCTGCATTCCATGTGTTCAGTATTTACCCATTAGTATATTCCCAGTATTTACCCATAAACACTGAACACATTCATTAAATACTCAAACCTGACACTCCCATCAGACGTTTCCCATATATTCGCCAACAGTCAACGTGTTCTCTGTATTTTCTCGACAGCACTCGGTGGTGCATATCAGTGTTTATCCGTAAAACACTCTCAGTAAGCCACTGTTTCTTGCAGTGCAACAACTGTTCGCAACAGTCCTTGGACGAGTTAGGCTACTCGTGCCTAAGTTATCCTCTCGACACAGCAAGCTCTCAGCGAGGACGCGCTCTGGTTTACCACTAAACACGCTGTGCAAGTAAAAGGTAATTCTTGCCTGTCGCGATACCCCAGTCTCCGGAGGACTCAGAGAGCTTTGCCTGTTCCATCGAGCACCACCTTGACTTCTCTGGGAAGCATCCAGCCACGCTGTACTTAATGCGAGAAGACAATTCGTATACACACAGCAACCATTGTCTATAGCCAGGTGCTCATTCATACCGATGAGTGGACTGAGGCAACGTAGGATAAACGAACTTGCCAACCTTCGACACGGGAGCCCAGGACCGAACCCTGGTTCTCCTGATTGAGTTCCCAATGTTCTAAGCACGGCGCCACAGTGCGTCACTCCATGGGGATATGATTACATTAAATGTATTTTCCAAATATCTCGCCAAAACGGAAATGATCTTGACATGATATCAGAAGCTATCTAACGAGTGGCATGTGTGAGAGCGCGGCGCCGGAAGTTGGCCGGAAGTGACTAGCTCTCGGAA
>JAODUO010000221.1:317500-332500 GCA_025642075.2 Ridgeia piscesae | reverse complement strand
TCCTGACAGACAGGTACATAACAGTGAGCCCCATAGACCGTCCTGACAGACAGGTACATAACAGTGAGCCCCATAGACCGTCCTGACAGACAGGTATATAACAGTGAGCCCCATAGACCGTCCTGACAGACAGGTATATAACAGTGAGCCCCATAGACCGTCCTGACAGACAGGTACATAACAGTGAGCCCCATAGACCGTCCTGACAGATAGGTATATAACAGTGAGCACCATAGACCGTCCTGACAGACAGGTACATAACAGTGAGCCCCATAGACCGTCCTGACAGATAGGTATATAACAGTGAGCCCCATAGACCGTCCTGACAGACAGGTATATAACAGTGAGCCCCATAGACCGTCCTGACAGACAGGTACATAACAGTGAGCACCATAGACCGTCCTGACAGACAGGTACATAACAGTGAGCCCCATAGACCGTCCTGACAGACAGGTACATAACAGTGAGCCCCATAGACCGTCCTGACAGACAGGTACATAACAGTGAGCACTATTTACAAGGACCAGTATGAAATATATTTAAGTTTTACGATGAACGACAGTTTGTGTATTTGTTTATGTGTGTGCGTGCGCGTGCGGGCGGGCGTGCGTGGGTGTGTGTATGTGTATGTGTATGTGTATGTGTATGTGTATGTGTATGTGTATGTGTATGTGTATGTGTATGTGTATGTGTATGTGTATGTGTATGTGTATGTGTATGTGTATGTGTATGTGTATGTGTGTATGTGTATGTGTATGTGTATGTGTATGTGTATGTGTATGTGTATGTGTATGTGTATGTGTATGTGTGTGTGTGTGCGTGTGTGTGGTGTGTGTGTGTGTGTGTGTGTGGTTTGTGTGCGTGTGGTGTGTGTGTGTGTGTTTATTGTGTGTGTGTGGGTGTGGTGTGGGTGTATGTGTGTGTGTGTGTGTGTTGTGTGTGTGTGTGTGTGTGTGTGTGTGTGTGTGTGTGTGTGTGTGCGTGCGTGTGTGTATGTGTTGTATGTGTATGTGTGTGTGCGTGCGTGTGTGGGTGTGTGTATGTGTAGTGTGTATGTGTGTGCTGTGTGTGTGTGTGTGTGTGTGTGTGTGTGTGTGTGTGTGTGTGTGTGTGTGTGTGTGTGTGTGTGTGTGTGTGTGTGTGTGTGTGTGTGTGTGTGTGTGTGTGTGTGTGTGTGTGTGTGTGTGTGTGGAGAAGAGAGAGAGAGGAGAGAGACAGAGAAAGATTGAGAGACGGGGAGATGGTGAGACGGAGAGACAGAGACATGGGGAGAGACGGAGACAAGCAGAGAGGCAGAGTCATAGACAGAGGCAAAGACAAGGGTAGATGCAGATATAGAGACAGGGACAGGGACAGGGACAGGGACAGGGACAGGGACAGGGACAGGGACAGGGACAGGGACAGGGACAGGGACAGGGACAGGGACAGGGACAGGGACAGGGACAGGGACAGGGACAGGGACAGGGGCAGGGGCAGGGGCACGGGCACGGGCACGGGCACGGGCACGGGCACGGGCACGGGCACGGGCACGGGCACAGAGTCAGAGACAGAGACAGAGACAGAGACAGAGACAGAGACAGAGACAGAGACAGGGGCAGGGGCAGAGACAGAGACAGAGACAGAGACAGAGACAGAGACAGAGACAGAGACAGAAAGGGACTCGGAGGATAAACACAGGGGCAGGGGCAGGGGCAGGGGCAGGGGCAGGGGCAGGGGCAGGGGCAGGGGCAGGGGCAGGGGCAGGCAGGGGCAGGGGCAGGGGCAGGGGCAGGGGCAGGGGCAGGGGCAGGGGCAGGGGCAGGGGCAGGGGCAGGGGCAGGGGCAGGGGCAGGGGCAGGGGGCAGGGGCAGGGGCAGGGGCAGGGGCAGGGGCAGGGGCAGGGGCAGGGGCAGGGGCAGGGGCAGGGGCAGGGGCAGGGGCAGGGGCAGGGGCAGGGGCAGGGGCAGGGGCAGGGGCAGGGGCAGGGGCAGGGGCAGGGACAGAGAGGGACTCGGGGGTAAACTGAGGGAGAGAGGGATAGAGTAAATGAGTAAGTGACAGTGATTATAGCGTTATTTTGTACTCCCATCAACAACTACCTGAGGGTGGATTGCCATAATGTCACTAGGAGGAGGAAGGCGACGTACGTGTCCAAACACATGTCTAACCCATATAATGATGGTTCAATGAATACCGGAAGTTAAGTGCTGTAGGTCGCCGACGTATAGCAACAAGACGCGGGCCGAGGACACACGCTGGTTAGACTGGGTGTGATTGATTAGTAGCGGCCGAGTACCAATTGACCGAGAAAAACTCAGCTCATATTGGATACTGTCGTAATTTTTTAATACAGACACGGGACTCAATACACATGCTGGCCTTTGTATAGGTTTAGTGTCCATCTATATTCTGTGTCAGTCGCAACGACCGATTTTTGGGATGACCACCATAAAACAGGCATGATCGAAATGTCGTGTTAATACTGGCCAGCCTATAAATCGACCAGTGGAAATATCACTCTGGCAGAAGGGTTAACGAATTGTCATTCAGAACAACGCGCTACAAAATGTAATTCTGCGCATGAGAGGTAACCAACTGTCCCGGGGAACTATATCACCCAAAAAGGTGATATCAATTTAGAGACAACGTTTAACCGAACTTATATAATTCTAGAAACGGGTGTTAATGATCTTCATTCAGAACAACTCCACAAGGGAACAAGGAACCGACTAAGGATAGAGACCTAACACAAATAATCCATTACTGCAATATATGTTTCTTGTTAGACACACCCCACACCTGAGAGATAATTAATGCATTAATTACGTTTTCCTGAGTACGAGCATCTTCAAAGCTACCCACACTTAACGTAGCCCCCTCGGAGTCGTCTTCTGCCACATTAACTAAGACTAATGAAATGCGCGGTCTCATCAAAAACATCCGCTATGAAATTACGTGCATATTACTAATAAAATAAACTCGCCTGTCAAAGACTTCCGCTACCAAATTACGTAACATTCATAAAACACGTTGGTAGAATCAGGGGACCGTTTCACTAACATTCTGAAGAGTTCCGAAGCCCAAGTTTGCTTCACAGAATCGAATATCCTCTTTACCTGAATGAAGAGATTTCGCTAACATCGTTTTGGGAGTCCACTACCACGCAGAGATCCAGTGTCGACAGCCAAATAAGTCTTCAAAACTACAACAATTAAAGGTGCACCAAAGTGTGATTTGTTTATACATTAGCGTCAAGACCCGTTGACATTTGCGCTGCGCTTTCGTCTTTGCGCATGCGCACAGCTGACATTCATAGTACTCGATTACTCGATGACAGATTTGCGGTTTGATGTTTGCGCTCTCTGCAATGTTGTAAACCGAAAACATTCCAACAACGACGCTCTTTCATAATATGATCCGGGCTTTTATAATATTATGATTGCGTTTTAATTTTTCGCATAACGAACATAAACCACACGCTGTTGACAAATTGTCGGTGGGACGTATTTTAAACACTTCTTGATAAGTAATAAATACATTCGGCCAAATCGTACTAACTGCATAGATTATTGATTAGTGTGCTGGCAATAGTGCTTCGTAGCTCTAGATTTATTTACGGATCACGATAGCGATAATCTACGCATTACAAAAATTCTCCTGAGATGTTATGTCAGATTTGGTTTCAGGATCGATTTTACTTCAGAGCATAACATCTTCGTGAAACGGCCTTTGACTATCATTAGTCAACAACAACAGCAAACCTCGACGCAAAGCGGCAAACCCGAGCAGCACCTAATTACACACAGGGCGGTAATCTACGACGGCATATGCAAATTTGTCACTTGAACAATTTGTGGCGCTATTAAAAAAATGCCAGAGAAATTGACGCACTTGGACGTTACGACAAAACCAACACCGCTAATTGATCAAAGAGAAATTTGCATAGCGTTTTTCTTCTTCTGGAAAACCATTTTTCTTTCGAGCGATTTGCTGTCGAGCGGTTTGCCGTCTAAGTGCAATAGGGTCTCAGACCCAGTAATCAAATTAGAGCGGTTTTTATTTAGCCGCTCGCCGTCCAGGTTCGCCGTTACGTCGAGCACGGTACAAGGCCTTTTCGTCTTCTACTGTAGACATCCACTATAAACATGTCTAGTGAGACGGGCATCAACTAGAGACATGTCTGATGACACAGGCACCCATTAGAGACATGGTTGGCGAGACTGTCATCTGACAGTTAACAATGTGTCCGAACCCGCCCCACGCTCTCTGTCTGACACGGCCGAGTACGGCGATGTTCCTTCATTCAGCCGTTGCTGCGGAACAGGGAACTGGAACGTCGGGGTTCGTGCCATGGATATTGATATGGTTATTCTTGCGCGGTAACATCCGACCGGATTCTACTCGCCCGGGTGTACATAAAACACGTCTGGCATATGGATGTCGACTGTTGCGCTTGGGCGCGATAAAGTCAGGTCACCATGCCTTCTGTCGCTGGCGCGTTGAAGAGCAGTAGACGAGCAACTTAAAATGGACTCATAGAAGTCAACGATATTTTGTTGTAACGGTGTAGGTTCAAAAGCCATCAACATCCATAAACACAGTATTTATATGCTAGAGGTGTCTTATTAACGGAATCAGATATAAATGTTGTACGCCGGACCGACGCGTTGCCAATAAGACTCGCGTCAACAGTTGAGACCATTCTAATTAACGGAATCAAATATAATTATTGTAAACATGTCCGACGCTTTGGCAATAAAACTTGCTGTCAACAGTTTACATAATTCTTCTCACGTATATCCACAGACAACATGTACCGACGTTCTGTCGGCAACATTTTTGTCGGCCGATGAACCGTTGACAACTGCTGTCAGCCGATAGAAATGACGGCCGGCTGCCGAACCTGTATTTATAAATTCGTGCGTCGACGTGTTTTCATGTTCGGACACGTTCGATACCTGGGCGAGTTGAATCCCATCGGATGTTACCGCGCAAGAGTAACTGTTTGTTTACCACGCAAAAGATGTAGTGCTACGTGGAATTATTAAATATGGACAGTTGTTAATATTACATAACAGAGCGAAGTTAGAAACAATGTACTCTATGTTTTATGATGAGCCTAATTGGTCTCATGTCTCAGGTGGTTTCCTCTAAACAGCCCAAACTTTGGCTAAAGCAGGAGTTGTCCGTCTCTAGAATTTGTGAGTCCGCTACAGGTTACACATTTACCCCCTGTGTGGGATATTTTACTTCCCCTGGCATAGACACCAGACAGAAGGGACCACCGGCTTTTAGTGTCTCTTCCGAAAGACACAGGCAAATGTGGGGTGAACGAAATTGCCTAAGTTTCGAAACGGCGGTAGGTGGGGTTGAACCACCGTCCTCTCGATCGACAGTCCGGCGCGACCACCGCTCCCCACTTGGGGGCGTAGTTGCATGTTTTTGGTTATCCTCGGATTTCCCGTTGATATTCGCCATGCTCCGACACATGAATTATAACTAGCGACACTTATTAAACAATAACCTGTTGTGTTTAGGGGAAACCGGAGTAGGTTGTCACATCGGTTGGATGTTACAGTCTCTAGCGTTTCCACAACATTCGTCATCACACGGGAGTATTACTGCATGCAGTAGCCACAGAGTGGACCTGAACCCAAAATATAATGTTGTTAATAATGCTACATCGATATCATCAAGTCCTAAACATTAATTGTATTTCATGAAAGTTAATCACAACAACAACAAAACATCGGGAACTGTTATTACAAAAGAGAAAATAAGAGAAACCTGAAAGTGTAACAACCGTAAGTTTAAGTATAAACGGCAAATATAATAATATAAAAATTATTAAGTAAAAGCGGCAAATGTAACAATGTCTGTTCAGTCAATTTTCAGTTGTTGGCAATTGATTCAATCGTTTTTATAGGTGTACTGCGTTTCTCGGTCAGGGACATGTCGTTTCTAGACAGAAACGTTGTTTACTACGAGCCGAATGTCTGCAAGTGAGCTCTGAAATTAGTTGCAAATCTAAACCTGAATATATTTATATTCACACGCGAAATCTTCCAACGTCTGTGCGTTATTCAGTGTTTGTCTTCCTCAGTGTTTACGTTTCTCGCCCCACTTGACGCCCCGTGCGGTTTGTTTTCAGAGAGAAAAAACGGTTTCCTTTCGATCGGTATGCCGTAAGTGCACTATGGTCTCGGTAATCAAATTAGAGCGGTTGTTATTTTGCCGCTCGCCATCCAGGTTCGCCGTTGTGTCGAGGATGGTAGGGTAGGGTGCGACATGGAGCCCCGCTTAAGGTACAATGGGCGTAGTTATTCGTGAACTTATCATTTTGACTTCCTGTTACTCTCATGCGATTGTCACGTGGTTATACTATATAATACCAAAGTATTTGTGACATTTGACGACAATAACGATTATAATTGTTAATTAAAAGTATTGTCCTAAGGAGGCCTCTTGCCTGGGGACAAGACGCCCTGTTATGTGGGGCATGAAGCCTCCGGGGGTTCCTTGCCCCATAAACGGGTTCATTGTAAAACATACAAATATTAAAATGAAAAAAATCGTGATCAACATGAAAATGTTCTGTATGTATTATCTTATGCAATACAACAATCGAATCTACTTAATCATGACAGTCCTTAACTGGCAGATAAAACAACTTTGCCGATGCCGATGCACAACGTACGAATACCGAAATATTCCATATCAAAGGGATTTTTTTATAGTTATTATCTAGTTCAACATAGGTACCTAACCAACATAATTACGACAGTGCTTCACCTTTAGGTAACATAACATCTAAGTTGTCACGTGATACAGTCGACTGACTGTCTTCAAAGGTCCTCCAAACCTAAGAGAGGAGCTTTCAGAATGTCGTAGCCATATGCACCCCGTTCCGTCTTGCGCTTGTATGTGCGAATCATATCTAAAACATATTGCCCATTAGTAATCACATAACATACAGGTCTGCGAATATTATATCTCTATAAGTTATCAATGCCATTCTGCACTGAAACGTCTGAGCGGAACTTTTACAGATATTCGCCTATTGTTAACGTAATAACAGAGCTTTACTGCGTACTTTGGAATCATCTTACCAACTAGGCAAAACAAGTATGTTTTTGTGACCTACTTACGATTATAGACTGTTACAGAATTATGTGGGGCAAGACGCCCACACGGTCGGGGCATCTTGCCTCCAGCATGCATGATCTACACAAATGTCAATTCCCGCGCTTATTATAATTATCACCCATTTTCACAAAACATACATGAAGCTTTGTAGACTACAAATAAATATAACAACACGGCGGTTTTTGCCAGCGTCCGTTTTTCCATCAGAGTAATCAATAGGTGGCAGCATTGTATTCGTCCACCAGACACAGATCTCAAACACGTAAAACTGACGTAATACAAGGGGGGCTTGACCAATTCGGTCATCATGCCGTTTTAAGTTTCCTTCGCCAGATAATCCCACAGTGTTAAGTTTAAGTATTATTATATAATTATATATATAATATAATATATATATATATATATATATATATATATATATATATATAAAATATATATATATATATATATATATATATATATAATATATATATATATATATATATATATATATATATATATATATATATATATTATATATATGATATTATTACAACTATACTTAACTACATGTGGGACTTACCTAATAAATAACGTCTGTTCCTAGAAACGTACTGTCGATAGTCACACCAGATTCAGGACATGTCCTGATCGATAAATAACACAGTAGACCTGTGAAACAATTAAACCGCTTGTCAACAACCGAAAATTGATTTACTTTATATATATATATATATATATATATATATATATATTATATATATATGTGTATATATATATATATATATATATATATATATATATATATATATAATATAATATATATATATATATATATATATATATATATATATGTATATGTATATTATATATTACATTTTATATATATATGATATATATATGTTATATTATATATATATATATATATATATATATATATAAAATATATATATCATATATATATATATATATATATATATATATATATATATATATATATATATATATATAAAGTAAATCAATTTTCGGTTGTTGACAAGCGGTTTAATTGTTTCACAGGTCTACTGTGTTATTTATCGATCAGGACATGTCCTGAATCTGGTGTGACTATCGACAGTACGTTTCTAGGAACAGACGTTATTTATTAGGTGCCCAATGTCAGCAAGTAAGGTCTGACATTAGTAGCAAAGTAGCAGATATAAGCGAATTTAATCCTATGCAATTTTTAATTGACTCAGAAAAGTCTATAAATCGCGAAGATATCCTGGTATACAAAATATATTGTGTAAACGATTTCTGGAGTTTGCAAATTAATGTGTTCATTTGTGCACGCTCATAACGCTGGAAATTATATCATAAAGAAGGAATGTTTTGAACATTTTGTGTGTCTTAATGACTCTATTCAGTGACGCTGTTGCCTGGTTGCCGTTTATTGTGACGAAAGTAAACGTCAAGTCTGCTTAAACAGTTCATTGACTTTATGTACAGTCACATGACCGTATGGGCTGCAATGATTGGCTGCTGACCCGGTGCCTGGATGCCGATAGCCGTCACCATTCTAGTCGGTGACCGATAAATACGTCCAAATAGAATTAGTAACAAACCCAGTCAGAATCCATTGACACTGTTCTATATATTCACCAATAAAATTGGTCGGCAACTGGCAAACTCAGTTGATCGATGACATAAAGGTAACGCTAAGTACAGATAAGTCAACTCGATCAGACGGAAAACAATCTGTCGTCTGCAATCGAACTAAAGACGGTTGATTTGTTTAATATGTAGCGAATTGCCGACTTCAGACGCGTGTGTGACGTCACGAGCGTATCAATCAGTGCCGTCGTAAAACGCTCATCGTGGTGAGATGTTCTCAGGCAATGGTCAACTCCATTTGTCTCTTGACCACGGCGTTCAAAAACAAAAGACGACAATCAGCGACGGCAGTTTATAATTGACGCTTTGTTGTGGCATAAATAGAACTACTGTTACGGTGTTACTGATGTCCAACGATTGTTCTACACGTTGTTCTGGCGGCAGTCAGGAAACATGTGCCGTCTTTCGGCCATCATGCCGGTTTCAAGTTTTCTATGCGAGACCGTTATTGAGTTATTGCGTTGTCTGAGTCATCGCCATTGTTCTTATCGAGGATAGATGGACTGTACTGACGCAGACTCGCCGTTAACACAAGCAGACAGCGTCCATCCACTCGGACACTACATCCTGTGGTTCCATCTCACTTTCGAGAAGAAACCACAGTTTTGTAGATGCTAAAAGCAGCATTTTAGTGACAGGACGAACTCAAGAACGCAATTGATTATTGCGACTAATAATTAATAAACACTTTTGACGTTATATGATAAATATTTGCTGAACGGTATCATAATTTGTTATCCGTAATATTCGTTACGAAAGGTTGTGCTTGTTGATCTAACTTAATTCGCGAACGAAAATGTTAGATTACAAACATATTGCAGGTTAAAACTGCATTACAAATGTAAATATTGGCAATGGGCCTGGCTTTGCGTGGGAGCTTCACAATGCAAAATGTGGGTCGGATGGCAAACACTAAACAATAGTGCGATAGTATTGCATATGTATATTATGTCGCAATGTTTTTCCTGTGCTGTGACTAATGCGATAGCATCACGACAACATTATTGATTAGCGAATACCTGCAGGAAATGAATTTCCAAACGATATTGCAAGGTTGGTGCCACTGTCCGACTTGATTATCAAACTTATGAATCACCAAATGACGTCACTGTCGTCGAAGATTGCTCATGTTATATCGGCCGTCTGGAGAGTGTTTTGGTGTTAGACGTGCCAATCGGACAGTGTTGATGTTAGATCTGCCACTCGGAGAGTGTTGATGTTAGATCTGCCACTCAGAGAGTGTTGATGTTAGATATGCCACTCGGAGAGTGTTGATGTTAAACGTGCCAATCGGAGAGTGTTGATGTTAGATCTGCCACTCGGAGAGTGTTGATATTAGATCTGCCACTCGGAGAGTGTTGATGTTAGATCTGCCACTGGGAGAGTGTGTTGGTGTCAGATCGGCTACTCGGAGAGTGTTGATGTTAGATCTGCCACTGGGAGAGTGTGTTGGTGTCAGATCGGCTACTCGGAGAGTGTTGATGTTAGATATGCCTCTGGGAGAGCGTTGATGTTAGATGTGCCACTCGGAGAGTGTGTTGATGTTAGATCTGCCACTGGAGAGTGTTGATGTTAGATATGCCACTCGGAGAGTGTTGATGTTAGATCTGCCACTGGGAGAGCGTTGATGTTAGATATGCCACTGGGAGAGCGTTGATGTTAGATCTGCCACTGGGAGAGTGTTGATGTTAGATCTGCCACTGATGTTAGATATGCCACTCGGACAGTGTGTTGATGTTAGATCTGCCACTGGAGAGTGTTGATGTTAGATATGCCACTCGGAGAGTGTTGATGTTAGATCTGCCACTGGGAGAGTGTTGATGTTAGATCTGCCACTTGGAGAGTGTTGATGTTAGATCTGCCACTGGGAGAGTGTTGATGTTAGATCTGCCACTGGGAGAGTGTTGATGTTAGATCTGCCACTGGGAGAGTGTTGATGTTAGATCTGCCACTGGGAGAGTGTTGATGTTAGATCTGCCACTGGGAGAGTGTTGATGTTAGATCTGCCACTGGGAGAGTGTTGATGTTAGATCTGCCACTGGGAGAGTGTTGATCTGCCACTCGGAGAGTGTTGATGTTAGATATGCCACTCGGAGAGTGTTGATGTTAAACATGCCAATCGGAGAGTGTTGATGTTAGATCTGCCACTCGGAGAGTGTTGATATTAGATCTGCCACTCGGAGAGTGTTGATGTTAGATCTGCCACTGGGAGAGTGTGTTGGTGTCAGATCGGCTACTCGGAGAGTGTTGATGTTAGATCTGCCACTGGGAGAGTGTGTTGGTGTCAGATCGGCTACTCGGAGAGTGTTGATGTTAGATATGCCACTCGGAGAGTGTTGATGTTAGATGTGCCACTGGGAGAGTGTTGATGTTAGATCTGCCACTGGGAGAGTGTTGATGTTAGATCTGCCACTGGGAGAGTGTTGATGTTAGATCTGCCACTGGGAGAGTGTTGATGTTAAATCTGCCACTAGGACAGTGTTGATGTTAGATCTGCCACTAGGACAGTGTTGATGTTAGATCTGCCACTGGGAGAGTGTTGATGTTAGATCTGCCACTGGGAGGGTGTTGATGTTAGATCTGCCACTGGGAGAGTGTTGATGTTAAATCTGCCACTAGGACAGTGTTGATGTTAGATCTGCCACTGGGAGAGTGTTGATGTTAGATCTGCCACTAGGAGAGTGTTGATGTTAGATCTGCCACTGGGAGAGTGTTGGCGTTAGACCGGCCACCCGGAGAGCGTGTTGGTGTTAAGTTGACTGTCCGGAGAGGTCGTTGCTTTGTTGTGTTCACATGTCGCAATGTGTTAACCCTGTCTGAAACGTACGTAATCCTGATGTCTTTATGTGTTCCTGCGGCTGTCATCATGCCTTGTCTTCCGAATGGTTCAGAACGTAAACATGTTGTCATGTGGCCATTGAACATAACTGCTCAACAATTCTGTGTACTCTTACTTTACCTTATAACATTTTATGTCAACATTGTTATGACAAACTGCTCCCAGTGTCCGCGTGGCATTCTACGACAGACCATCAAACAATGTTTCATTACCCGCATTTCTAGTTAGTCCAATGACATCTTTGTCGTAATAAATTATGGGTGTGTCTGTGAAACCGTCAACACGCATCACTTCGAAGTTGTCATGTCCGTTTTTACGTCCAATGTGGCAACCATTGCGTGAGACAGACATAGCAGCTATTTAACAGAGCACTGCAGCAGTAAGTAGGAATATTTGTCTTGTTGGGTGTGAATCAGTTTTTGGCCACGCGTAATAGTGCAGCCGATATGTGACAAAATATGGTCGAATTGTGCGTTTTATGATACAAGCATGAAATTTGGCACACGCATAGAGTACACAATTACACAAATATTTGGATATAGGGCCATCTCAGATTTTGCCCTGGAAGGGGTTGGCAGCTATTTTAACGATGGCCGCCAAAAACCAATTTCCTCTATCTAAAGACTTTTGCAACGTAGACTAGATGTTTTGGAACCAAAACATACAACTTCTGGGTCAGTGATTTCAAATATGTTACATTTGACCTTCTACGACATTCAAATCCGCCATTTGTAAAGATGGCGGCCGCGAACACTAATGTTCCCATATCTCATGAACTACGTTACTTGGACGGTAATGTTGTTGTCACAGGAAACGTATGTGGACAGCCGATGTGAATGATGTGAATATTTTTGCATTTGACCTTCATCGACCTTCGTACCACCATTTTATAAAATGACGGCCGTTGGAACGACAACGTCTCGCCTTAAATTGTCGCCTATTAGTTTAAATAATTATGCACATATTAATATTTTTTCTCGATCGGTAGGCGGTTTAGCAGCTGATCATGTGGTTGCGAGGATGTCACATGACCAAAAAGAAAGGAAACCGCGCTTCGTTTTTGAATATATGTTATGTTAGATGATATAAATGCGGAATGTACAAATCATAGAACATGTAGGTATCTTTTTAATGTAATGCAGGTAATCCGTAGAGTTATGACATCCTTCTACACCCTATTTTCACAAGAAGAGCGTAATTGCCATAATATCTTAATGGCTAAGGTATATAAAGTGGTCGATCAGCCTGGAACATCCAATGTACTATGTCTGACGACAAACTGGAACAAATGCGTTCTGTGTCAGGAGGACACACCGGAGGTGCTTCGCTGTCCTGCTTCTTCAAAACGTGACGCAGAGGGGAGGGGGTTGGTTACAAGACTATCGCTGACAATATTAAGGGTTTCGACAAGGTTAGTTGTTTGCCTAGGACAATCAATCTATCAAGGTTAGATGATGGTGTTGGTATTGAGACAACCTTCCGACAGCACCAAGCCAAATGCCACGACTCTTGTCGATTACAATTCAACAAGACAAAACTTGAGCGAACAGAGAAGAGGAAATCTCGCATTGAGGACAATACAGCTGCTTCCAAGAAGTTCACCCGTCAGTCTATAGAAGAAGCACCTCCTTCCACCAAAACATGTTTCTTCTGCGGCATGCCTCCAGTTAGAGAGACTTTACGCAATGCATCAAGAAAACAACACACGTGTTCTCTGGTATGGCGATTGACCAGGCTCATGAACAGAATAATGCCTCTGTGAAGGGTGATGGTGGGGCTGTGGGTCTGACCGAGAACCCTGCAGCACTGCGGCGTTGGATGGTGACTGGCCCTGAAATGGCACGTCTGATTGGAGAATTTGAGGTTTCAACCATGAAGAAAAAGAAAACAGATTTCCGGCATCACGAGCAGACGAAACATGCACAGATGGCATTCGGACGAGATATCACGTCATTAACTGCTGTAATGGCGAAGAGATGGGAAATCCATTCCCTGAGAACAGCAATGATTTGCTTGTACTGGATAGCAGAGACCTTGCAGATCCAGCTGTGATTGACATGTTGCGTCAAATCAAATCTCTCGGACAAGAGCAGTATGACACCTACGTCAACGAGCGCCTTGTCAACCAAACAGATCCAATCAAGAGAAATAACCTACTACTGTTCAGCCGGCCACCAGTGCGAGAGAAATCAAGAGCACAACTGCAGCGGTCATCACTCAATAATGGCTGTTCTCTGTTCTCCAGGTTGTACATGACGTCGCAAATACGGAGTGGTGACCTCGATCAGTTCTTTCAAAATGAACATCAAGCGTATCCACCTGCTTTATCACAAATAGGGAAACTGCGGACAGGAACAAAGTCTGATCTGGTCGGCTGCTTGGAAGATCTCGTTCCTACACAAGACCTTTCCCCCACTCCTGTCGTACAAGTCATCCTGCTTGATGGGGCTGCAATCGTTAACACGCTTTGACCGGGTTTTGCAAAGACATTTTCCGATTACGCGACCCAAGTGTTCCTGCCGTACATCACATCGAAAACAGTCCCGAGACGTGTCAGGCCTTGCTCCATGCACCCATGAAGAAGAGGACACACGAATCCTACTCCACATGGATGATGCTGTGAAACAAGGTTATAACAAGGTATCCATTCAAACAGTTGACCCGGACGTGGTTGTTCTTGCAGTGGCATCAGCTCAGCGCCTCAACATCACCGAACTGTGGATTGCCTTTGGTGCTGGAAAGAACTTTCGATATTTACCGGCCCATGAGATGGCCGACGCACTGGGTCCTGATTGTTATGTTGCTTTGCCAATGTTTCATGCCTTCACTGGTTGTGACACGGTGTCATGTTTTGGAGGCAGGGGCAAACGCACTACATGGGGCATGTGGAATGCCTATGACGAAATCACACCAGCTTTCTGTGCCTTGGCTGCTACCCCGGTGACCGTAGAAAATTGGCTGAGTCAACTGGAACGATTTGTAGTCCATCTGTACGACCGTACTAGCAACCAGGAATTTCTCAATGGAGCGAGGAAGCAGCTGTTCACACAGAAAGGTAGAGCTATTGACGGTCTTCCTCCGACACAAGCAGTATTTCTCCAGCACACAAAGCGGGCTGCTTACCAAGCCGGCCACTGTTGGGTACAGACGATGATCGCGACTGCGGAGCTTCCATCTCCAAGTGAATGGGGGTGGAACAGGAATGAAAATGGCGGTTGGCATATATATTGGACAACTCTTCCTGAAGCGACACAAGCTTGTCGAGAACTACTGCGGTGTGGTTGCAAGAAGGGATGCATGGGACTATGTAAGTGCCTCAAGGCAGGACTTCAATGCACTGCCCTTTGCTACTGTGGTGGACTGTGTGCTCGTAGCTAATGTGCGACACAGTAAACATTAGGACG
>JAODUO010000221.1:285000-305000 GCA_025642075.2 Ridgeia piscesae | reverse complement strand
GTGATTGTGATGGTGATGGTGATGGTGATGGTGATGGTGATGGTGATGGTGATGGTGATGGTGATGGTGATGGTGATGGTGATGGTGATGGTGATGGTGATGGTGATGAAGATTATGGTAGTGGTGGTGATGATGATGATGTTGTTGACGATAGTAACGATGGTGATGATGATGATAGTGGTAATGGTCACGATGATAACAGTGGTGTTGATGATGATGATGATCATTGTGATGGTTTCCAGAGAGTCGTGGTTTACACGACTCGTGTGGTGAGTTGGTGAAGCCGTGAGCGGGCCGCCGGGAGACACGGGACTCTCCCGGGCACGGCTGGGGTAGCGCCTCCGTCAACGAGTACAGCCACCTTTCTCTAGGTCAGTCGAGTGTCGGGTCAAACACCTCGCCGTCTTGTTTGCTAACTGACAGCGAACATCCACCATGGTCCAGGGTCCCAACACACCCCGGGGGCATACCACCGTACTAGTGATACCATCACTCCCCGGGGGTGCCACCCCATCCGGTCCTCGTCAACCTGTATCAGTGTATCCCATTGATGAGCCACTGGATGCCCGGTGTAGCCGACACACACGGAACACACTGCTCCAGGTCGGCGAATGTATAGTGACTACCTGTGTCTAGATGTTAAGAAAGACGCATAGCTGTTGGCCTGTGGCACTGAGATAGTACGCTGCGGACCAATACTATAAGTAGCCAACTGCGAGTATGGAATAGTACACGGCAGACCAATAAGTAATTAGTGTTCATAAAAACATACGTAGGCTTTTGCTGCGTATGTGAGATCATGCATAGCGGACCAACAAGAGAATAATGTTCATAGAAAACAGACGAAGTCTTTAATGCGTATATGAAATCATACATAGCGGACCAATAAGACTCTAATGTTCATAGAAAATAGACGAAGCCGTTACTGCGTATATGAGCTAATACATAAGTGACCAATGCTTATGTTAGACAGTCGACTGCTAGCTGCGTGTATAATATGATCTCGAGAATAGGAGAGCGCGCACATAACACCGAGCGAGGCGAAATGCGAAGAATGTTGATAAACGGCAGTTTAATTCGACATGTGTCGAACTATTAGTGCGTTCCCGTGAGCGTGAGTGGGAACGGAGCTGTCTAACACGTCGCGTCGTCACACGAGAGCTACGTCAGTCTGAACTGCGTTGAACGAGCGCCAAAGACGTCTGAAGAACGCAGACTGTTGCGAACGGTGACATGGCGCTATTGGGGAAGTGACATTTCTAGAGCGCAGACTGCCGCGAACGGTGACACGGCGCTATTGGGGAAGTGACGTCTCAAGATGACATAGATTGGCGCACGGAGAGACGGCGCTACAGTGCATAAGGGAAATGATGCATCAAGAGCGCAGACTGCGGCTACTGGAGAAGTGTCGTTGACCGGGCAGTGACCACAAGACAATGACCACACGATATGTCACATGTGGTGGGGTCATAACAATAAAGCGCTCACGTTTACTGTTGTCCTGATACATATTCGCAAAGCATGAGACACGGCGAGAATGCCGGGAAGCGCCGGCTGGTGGCGTCGTCGGAGTTTGACTGACGCTTTACTACAGACGACAGACAACGACACGTGCGGGTAAGTGAAGTAAATGAGGGTGGGTGTAGTTTCGGTTTTTTAGCGTCACGAAATGGACATTTGAACTATGAAGGAGTCGTGACAGATGGAGTGGTTTGGGAGCAGAAAGGGGGTGCAGGTTTATGTAACAAATAGAGCCGGTTCGCTGTGGGAGGTACATTAAGGCTACTGATATATATATATATATATATATATATATATATATATATATATATATATATATATAACGTAAAAAATACGCTGGGTTTATCGTTGAGTTTATCAACATTCCCAACGCAAAGTAGGGCAGTGCAGGGTAGAGGGTAGGGGAGGGTGAGTGCGAGGGAGGGGTAGGGTGGGGCGGGGTGCTTTGTACAAGTCGTCGTTGTGTCAGCGAGTAATTAGTACATGTGCACTGCAGTCAGCGAATTATCAAAGGGTGCACCGACCTAATTAATGAATAGCCAAGCCACAATTACGGTATGATGCATAGGGCCTTCAGGCTGTGATACTGAACACACGGTGCATCCATGTGTGTCATAATTATATCGTTGGCTTCACATCGTAAACAGAACTGGATTCACGTCATATATAGAGCCCCTTTCATACCGTATCATGACGAACCTAATTCAAATGTTTGATATCAAACATTTTATATTCTACGACACGTTAGAAACTGGATATATACTCGCCCCAAGACACGCGTTACGTTCGACGTAGACGCGTCGTAAGACAAACAACAGTCGTGTCGTTTACGTGTGTGTCGGGCTTTAGAATGCTCTGGGAAGATTGCATTAGGTGAGATTTAGAGGGATTGGCGGATGACTGGAAAAGGAGAATGAAAGACAAGGGACATTTCCAAGGAAAGACAAGGGATAATCCAAGGAAAGACAAGGGATAATCCAAGGAAAGACAATGGATAATCCAAGGAAAGACAAGGGATAATCTAACGACAACGAGAAATCGAGGACCAGGATTAACGCCAGACTCACCACTAACATACACACATAGTTCGTGCGGCGCATACAATTGATTTCATGTAATCAATTTCCCGGTTTGGTGGCTATATGAACACTAAATCACACGTTTATAGCCGCTAGCGAGTTAGCATGACATAGCCAATACCAGGTGCATGTATTGAGGTAATCCGTCATGTGTCTAATTGTACCTATGGAGGTATTCCGCCAGGTGGTCCATTGTTCCTATGGAGATAATCCGCCAAGTGGTCTATTGTTCATATGAAGTTAATCCGTATGGTGGCCTACTGTACCGGTGGTGGTAATAGGTGGCCTATTGTTCCTATGGAGGTAATTCGCCAGATGACCTATAGTACCTATGGAGGTAATTCGCCAGATGACCTATAGTACCTATGGAGGTAATTCGCCAGATGACCTATAATACCTATGGAGGTAATTCGCCAGATGACGTATAGTACCTATGGAGGTAATTCGCCAGATGGCCTACTGTGTTTATGGAGGTAATCCGCCAGGTGGCTGTCGCGTGCCATTGTGGAGGTGGTCAGTTGCGACGTGGTCGTTTGAACGACGCAGAAAAGGTGTGCGTCAGCTCTTCACGCCGACCTACCGCACATTATAAAGGATGATGCGGCCATGCATTGAGATAAGCTTATGAATATGTATTCCGTGCACTGAATAGACGTTCGGCGAGAAGGGAAAGAAAGCGTCGCGCGGAGACATACGGCCGAGTTAACGCGCCTGGTCCGGCACGCTCGGCCCCGTTGAATGCACGGCCACGGGTGTAACCGCCGCAGACTCGCACTTATGCAAAAACGCCTCACAAATATCATAAATCTGCCAAATGTTGTGTGCATATTCCATTCATTTCTCACTTGTCCGACGCAACTCAACCAGCGATACGCATGGACGCGTGCAAGCAAACAAATGGACGTCTTGAAGCATTAGTGATGCGTCGTAACAACCGTCGTCGTATTGATGGACTGAGACCGCCCACCGACGACGCGAGGTAAAAACAAACGATGTATTAAACTAAATATAGACTCCGCGTTGACATGCCGGTGTCGTGTTAAATATCATTAGTGTCGTGTTGTACACGTATAATTGATACGTTGCTGTCGTGTCGTAAACTTAATATTGACACATAGTTGTTGTGCTATATCGAATGTATGTTTCATGCACTTAGTGTTAACGTGTCGTGTGTTGGTACGTAAGTTACTACCAACGTCAACGTGTTGGTACGTGTTAACACTGTGACGTCGTGTTGGGTGATTGGCGGGGTGTAATCAACCTACACTTATCCCCACATGTCCTCGTGGTGACACAGGCCCGGGTCAGCAGCTGACCACACACAACCGCCGCGAGCCGTACCCGAGTCGATCTCGGCCGGCGTCGACTCGACTTGTGGTGCGGCGGAATCAACACATTCCACGCGGCCGTCTCGACGTAACTACCTCAGCTCATCCACCGCCGCCACGGACGGACGTAATGGAGCGGACGACAGACACGCCTCGCGTAGCCCGCTCATACTCCCACGTCTCGTGTGTCTGCTAGACTTGGTTCTGGATAACTTACGCGTCAGTGTTCGCGTATATATCGCGGTTGACGAGTTGTCGTATGTTTGTCTTGACGCAAACAATGCTCGGATACACGAATCATCCGGTCGGCGGGTCTGGATCACCGCTACGTCACTGAGACGGCCGGCGTCATCTGGGTGAGCAACAACGCTTATAAAACCCGTGTCGTAATATGTATTATGTGTGTGTGTGTATATATATATATATATATATATATATATATATATATATATATATATATATATATATATATATATAATATATATGTATTATATATATATATATATATATATATTATATATATATATATATATATATATATATATATATATATATATATATATATATATATACAAAGGACCACCATAGTGTGTATTTGGGACCACCGAATTTTAGGATGGTAATGTGATTTCAAAAATATGTCTTGTCTTGTATTTTCTTCGAATGGTGGCTACACTGGTAGACGTTTATACAGTGGCAGTGAGTTGATTCTAGGTGTTTGGCGCAGCTACAGAGAAAGCTCGTTTGTCAACATTCAGCTCAGTTTTAGGAACAAAACGCTGTTGAGAAATCATTGATCTAATGATCCTCTAGACATCAGCAAATACAGGATGTTAATTAAATAAGATGGCTGCTGGGTAGAAAGCACACGGTGTGTAACAGTCGGTCATTTGATTCGATACACAACCGGAAGTCTATGTATCTGCTAAAGTAGATAGACTGATATAATACGGGAGAAAGCGAGTGAGTGAGTGAGTGAGTGAGTGAGTGAGTGAGTGAGTGAGTGAGTGAGTGAGTGAGTGAGTGAACGAGCGAGCGAGCGAGCGAGCGAGCGAGCGAGCGAGCGAATGAGTGACCCTGATTTTTCATAGTCATTCCTAATAGAGGGTATTCTGTCCATTTAAATGACAATATGACATGACATATATTACGTCGGCGTCTGGTCTGAGCACGGTGATTATTCAGGAGATGGCGGCTCGCCCAACGCCTTCTGTTGCGCCCCACGATGCCCGCTCTAGATACAGTCAAGAGGTTGTGTAACAGACTAAAGCCATCAAGTGTCTTTGCATTTCAGAACCTGTGCACTTACTGACGTCGTCAAACGTATTGGTACTAAAGAAGTTGTGTAACTGACTATTGTCGTCAAATGTGTTGGTATTAAAGAGGTTGTGTAACTTACTAATGTCGTCTAGTGTGTTGGAACTCAAGAGTTTGTTTAACTTATTAACATCATCAAAATGTGTTAGTACTCAAGAGATTGTGTAATGCCGTCAAATGTGTTGATACTCATTATCATGCTCTCGGTCGCCATGCGACAAAGACAACTTCCATCACTTTGACTATTGTTCTCCATTTATCTCTCTGCTGTGAGAGTGATGTCCATGTGTCGGTCTTTATGTTTATCGGCTTCAGGTTTCTTTTGATGGTATCCTTGAACCGGAGACGAGGGCGCCCTCTCTTTCTGTGACCAGAAGACAGTTGAGAGTAGATAACCTGCTTTGGTAGCCTGTCTGATGACATCCTCATGAGGTGTCCAGTCCACCGGAGATTCTTTCTGATCAGAAGATCTTCCATAGATGGCAGCCCTGTCCGTTCGAGTATTGTTTGTCACTTTGTCCATCCAGGTTATCCTCATGATCGAACGCAGATGTCGCATCATGAAGACATGCAGCTTTTTCATCTGTCGTCTGTACACTGTCCAGGCCTCGGCTCCGTATAGGAGGGTGGACAGCACGATTGCACGGTATATCTTGCCTTTAACCCGCATGGACACATGGTGGTTGTTCCAGAGTCTCTGGCGTAGTCGGCCGAAAGATGCACTAGCCTTGGCCATCCTCCTCTGTATTTCATCGTCAATGCATCCATTACTTGATATAGTGCTTCCGAGGTAGGTGAATTCCAGAACAAAGTTCAGCTTGTTTCCATCAACCATGATATCCTACTCTCGTGTTCTTGTAGAGTTTGGTTGGTACAGCACCTCGGTCTTCTTGATGTTAATCTTCAGGCCGAACTTCTTTGACGCATCGGAGAAAGCATCCACCATTTTCTGCATCTCTTCAGCAGAATGTGCAACCAGTGCACTGTCATCAGCGAATAGCAGCTCTCTCATCAGTATCCGAGTAGTCTTGTCTTCGCTTTGAAGTGTGTGACGTTGAATAGGTCAGCGCTATGTCTGGACTGTATGTAGACGCCATCCCCCATGTCTCGGAAAGCCTCGTCGAGCATTGCTGATAGGAAGATGGAGAAGAGGAGGCCAGTACACAACCTTCCTTGACCCCATTTGTGACACTAGACAATTCCGAGACTTCCACTCCTAAACAAACATTCGCCATCATTCCGGTATGTAGTGCCTTTTCTGGGCAACCATACTTCCTCAGTAGCTGCCATAGCCCGGTCGTCCCAACTGTATCGAACGCCTCACTTAAATCGACAAATATCATGTACAGTGGTCGGTCCTGCTCAAAGCACTTTTCTTGTAGCTGTCGGAGACAAAATAGCATATCCACGGTGCTCCGGTTACCTCTGAAGCCACATTGTGTCTCCGGAACGACCTCTGGTGTTATGTGGGTAGATAGTCTGTTGAGGAGGATCCTGTCGAAGATCTTGCCTGCTATGGAGAGAAGAGAGATTCCTCTATATTACCCAGTCTGTTCGATTATCTTTCTTGTAGATGGTTAAAATGCTGGCATCCTTCCATGCTTGTGGTATAGAACAAACATCCCAGGCATTGGTGATTAGTTGACGCAGTCTGCTGAATAGATTGTCTCCACCGTGCTTCCATACTTCTGCAGGAATTCCATCTCCCCCAGGTGCTTTGCCATCTTTCAGGCCGGCGATTGCTCTAGCCATCTCATCCATGGTTGGGATATCATCGAGGCTTGTCTTAGTAATGCGCTGCGGGATGTTGTCCAGAGCTTCGTGATCTATGTCGCCAGGGATATTGAGTAGCTTCTGGAAGTGTTCACTCCATCGTTCCACAACTCTCTTGCTGTTAGAGAAGGTCTCCCTCCATTCCATCTGTTGATTTAAGGTGAACAGGTCACTTCTTCTTGGGTCCCCACACTTCCATCAGTCCACTGTAGAAGCCCTTCATGTCGTTTCTGTCAACAGCTCTCTGTAACTCCACTGCCTTCCTTTCCCACCAGTCTGACTTCAGTGCGTTTTTGTAGCAGTCTGCAAACATCTTTTTATGCTGCAGTGGTGGATCTAGTGCTCCTGATTTGCAACACTCTCTGGTGGGTTTGGTTTCTTCTGCTCATAAGAGTCTGTAGCTCCTGGTCGTTGGGGTTAAACCAGTCCTGGCGTTTTCTGTCTGGCTTGCTAAGATATGTCTTAGCTGTGTTGTATACGACCTGCTGCAGAGCTGCCAATTCCTCGGCTGGTGTTGAGTTTTCCTTCTCCTCCCACTGGGCGAGAGCACTGTCCATCTCCTGCTCAAAACTCTCCCTATGGCTGATGGTACTTAGTTTTTGCAGTGTTGAGCTTGGTCGGCTTACTTGCCCCTTGTCTGTTATGCTTTTGTCGTATTCTGAAAGCCACTTTTGACCTCAACATTTGGTGATCGGTCCAGCGGTTAGCTCCACGCACGGCTCGGGTACTGTGGATGTCCATCTTATCCCGACACCTCGTTATGATGAAGTCGATCATATGCCAGTGTCCAGATGATCTTGCGTTCATCCTTCTGCTTGAATATGGTGTTCGTCACTATCAGTTCGAACTCAGAGCACACAGCCAGTAGAAGCTCGCCATTTGAGTTGCATTTCCCAATCTCATGTTTGCCCATGACCAAGGGCCACTTGTCATTTTCTCTTCCTATCATCGCTTCGAAGTCACCTATCAGCAGTAGCTTATCTGTACGAGGGATGCCACTGAGCACACTTACCAGCTGGTTGTAGAAGGCCTCCTTGTTTTCATCTGGGTTTGTCAATGTTGAAGCGTACACGCTGATAATTGTAGCAAAGTTGTCCTTGCTCAGAGGTAGTCTCATCGTCATGATTCTGTCAATTACTGGCCGTGGCATTTCTGTCAGCTTTGTGACGATATCCTTTTTGATAGCAAAAGCCCACTCCGGCCTCCCTTCTTTCTCCTTCGGGTTTGCCACTCGAGAAGAAAGAGTATTCCAAGTCGTTGAGACTACCAGACTATAATAACCTTGTTTCACATAGGGCGGCGATGTCGATGTTGTATTTGGCAAGTTCCATTGCTACTAGTGTCGTACGTCTTTCTGGTCGGTCAGCTGCTTCTCGGTCGAGGAGAGTCCAGACGTTACATTGTGCAATTGTCAGTAGTTGTCTTCTTCTTCCTAGCTGATTTTCCACTGTCGACGGAAGATAAGGTCGAGCAGCGCGGTTCTTGGTAACCCGGGCGACGGCCGATCCGATATGGTGTTTCGTGCAGTTGTACATTTCATGGAAGCTGCTAGCAAAAAAAGTGTTGAAGTGCCGCTGGATTTTGCCAGTTACTAGCGGCTCTGTTCTCTGTCTCTGTCTCTGTCTCTGTCTCTGTCTCTGTCTCTGTCTCTGTCTCTGTCTCTGTCTCTGTCTCTGTCTCTGTCTCTGTCTCTGTCTCTGTCTCTGTCTCTGTCTCTGTCTCTGTCTATGTCATCAAATGTGTTGATACTCAAGTGGTTGTGTAACTGACTAATGTCATCAAATGTGTTGATACTCAAGTGGTTGTGTAACCGACTAATGTCGTCAAGTGTGTTGATACTCAAGTGGTTGTGTAACTGACTAATGTCATCAAATGTGTTGATACTCAAGTGGTTGTGTAACTGACTAATGTCATCAAATGTGTTGATACTCAAGTGGTTGTGTAACTGACTAATGTCATCAAATGTGTTGATACTCAAGTGGTTGTGTAACTGACTAATGTCGTCAAGTGTGTTGATACTCAAGTGGTTGTGTAACTGACTAATGTCATCAAATGTGTTGATACTCAAGTGGTTGTGTAACTGACTAATGTCATCAAATGTGTTGATACTCAAGTGGTTGTGTAACTGATTAATGTCATCAAATGTGTTGATACTCAAGTGGTTGTGTAACTGACTAATGTCGTCAAGTGTGTTGATGCTCAAGTGATTGTGTAACTGACTAATGTCGTCAAATGTGTTGATACTCAAGATGTTGCGTAACTTACTAATGCCATCAAGTGTGTCGGCACTCAAGAGGTGGTTTAACCTGTTAACGTCACCAAGTATCTTGGTACGTAAGTAGCCTACCAACGTCAACGTGTTGGTGCCAAGAAATTTCTCCCAGTGCAGCCACTGAATGTAGCTATTAGGTATTTGATTCCAAGTACTTTTCCGTGTTGTCTTCTCTAACCGTCAAATGATTGCAGTGTATGTCGCGTGCTTTCTAATCAGGGCAAGTGCTTGAACAGTTGACGTTATTTTTGGAATGCTTGATGGAGGATGTTTATCAGATTTGAGTTATTGAACCGTTGTGGTAAGACAATATTGCAACTACTCTGTGTTTCAATGCGTGGGTAATGGTGAGGTTCCTTTGGCTTGTGTCAGACTGTCAGCGTCCGAATGTCACTATAACACTTGCCGTAAGGAGGATAAAGAATACAATGGCGTATTGAACTGAGAACACGTGACGTCATGAACAAAGACTACAGTAACGTAGTGAACACAGAACAGTGATATACTGAACAGAGTACGCTTCTGTAATGGAGACAAAATGCCAGTGACGTAGCGGATAAAGACAACGTGTCATAAATATACAAAATACAGTTATACATAAAACAGTGACGTAGCGGCCATAGACACAGTGACGTAATATGCGCGTAACACACTTTCGTGATGGAGAGAGAATATAGTGATATATTAGAGATTAACTACACTGCCTTAATAGATAGTAAATATTTAATAGACATGGGAAAATCTCCATTATAACGGTGTTATAATGGAGAGAAACCAGTGCCGAAGAGTACTGGAAACACAGAGTCTTGGTGGAGAAACCGCTAAACTGCCGTAACAGAGAAAGAGAGAGAGAGAGAGAGGGGGGAGGGAGGGAGAGAGCGAGGAGGGAGGAGGGAGAGGGAAAGAGAAGAGAGAGAGAAGAGAGTGAGAGAGAGAACGAGAGAAAGAGAGAAAGAGAGAAAGAGAGAAAGAGAGAAAGAGAGAAAGAGAGAAAGAGAGAAAGAGAGAAAGAGAGAAGAGAGAGAGAGAAAGAGAGAAAGAGAGAAAAGAGAAAGAGAGAAAGAGAGAACGAGAGAGACCGAGAGAGACAGAGAGAGACACAGAGACACAGAGACACAGAGACACAGAGAGACAGAGAGACACAGAGACAGAAACAGAGAGAGACAGACAGATAGAGGAAGAGAGAGAGAGACAGAGAGAAATAGAGAGAGAGAGAGCTAAAGAGAGAGAGAGAGAGAGAGAGAGAGCTAGAGAGAGAGAGAGAGAGAGAGAGAGAGAGAGAGAGAGAGAGAGAGAGAGAGAGAGAGAGAGAGAGAGAGGAGAGCGAGAGAGAGCGGGGGGGGAGAGAAAAAACACCTTACATTATCCTACGTTAGTGACCAATACTTTTTTTTTACAGTAGAACGAATTACGGGTCACAGGTGATGAACTATATCACGAGTGGGCGCCCCTGGCGGGAGGCGGCTGTAACAGTCGTCCTTGTTCAGGTCATCTGCAACTGTCGCTAGAATCAGACGAACACGACACGTTAAATGTGGTATATTGATAGCGTCAACAATTTCAATAATTGGATGTGTTAAATACCGACCTGCTTTACAACGTCTTGTCAGCATAGGTAATAGTCGGTCTACAACATCGCGTGTGCAGTGTCACCACGTCTTACAAAACGGTAATTTTACAATATCATTATCCTTAGTTTGTACATTTATGCAACTCGGTGGAATAAACGTCACGAAGTGGAATTGACGACGTGCGCGAGGTGATTGGAACGACCAGTGTGTCCTTACGAGAGGAATGGACATTGAAATGTCCCGCAGTGTGCACCTTGCCGAACAGAGAGGCACAGACAGCCCCTTTCTGCGCCGTCTCAACCCGCCAGTTCAGGCTGTGACTTATCGAACTGCCGGTACAATCTGTGCTCTTACGACCCGTCAGTTCAGTCTGTGCCATGCCGCTCCGTCAGTCCAGTCTGTCAATGCCGCCCCGTCAGTTCAGTCTGTGCCATGCCGCCCCGTCAGTTCAGTCTGTGCCATGCCGCCCCGTCACTTCAGTCTGTGCCATGCCGCCCCGTCAGTTCAGTCTGTGTCATGCCGCCCCGTCACTTCAGTTTGTGCCATACCGCCCCGTCAGTTCAGTCTGTGCCATGCCGCCCCGTCAGTTCAGTCTGTGCCATGCCGCCCCGTCATTTCAGTGAGTTTACGTGGCTACGTGTAATTTAAGTCTGTACCCAGTCGCCCCGTCAGTTTGTGCCGTGGCGAATTGTCAGTTCAATTTAGTATATGACTTGTCGATCCTTACAATCAGTTTGTACCGTTTCGACCCATCCGTGCCGACACGTCATTTCTGTCCGTGCAATGACGTCCCGTCATATTAGTCCTTGCCATGTTGACTCGTCATTTCATTCTATGCCATATGGACCTGTCATTTCAGTCCGTGCCATGGCGATGCGTCGTTTCACTCTATACCATGCCGTACCGTCATTTCAGTCCATGCCTTACCGCCCCGTCATTTCATACCGCCTCGTCATTTCAGTCCATGCCATAACGCCCCATCATTTCAAACCGCCCCGTCATTTCAGTCCATGCCATACCACCCCATCATTTCAACCCGCCCCGTCATTTCAGTCCATGCCATAGCGTCCCATCATTTCAAACCGCCCCGTCATTTCAGTCCATGTCATAGCGCCCCGTCATTTCAGTCCATGCCATACCGCCCCATCATTTCAGTCCATGTCAGAATGTCCCATCATTTCAGTACATGTCATAGCGCCCCGTCATTTCAGTCCATGCCATACCGCCCCATCATTTCAGTCCATGCCATAGCGCCCCATCATTTCAGTCCATGCCATACCGCCCCATCATTTCAGTCCATGCCATACCGCCCCATCATTTCAGTCCATGCCATACCGCCCCATTATTTCAATCCATGCCATAGCGCCCCATCATTTCTAACCGCCCCGTCATTTCAGTCCATGCCATACCGCCCCGTCATTTCAGTCCATGCCATACCGCCCCGTCATTTCTAACCGCCCCGTCATTTCAGTCCATGCCATACCGCCCCATTATTTCAATCCATGCCATAGCGCCCCATCATTTCTAACCGCCCCGTCATTTCAGTCCATGCCATACCGCCCCATTATTTCAATACATGCCATAGCGCCCCATCATTTCAGTCCATGCCATACCGCCCCATCATTTCAGTCCATGCCATACCGCCCCATTATTTCAATCCATACCATAGCGCCCCATCATTTCTAACCGCCCCGTCATTTCAGTCCATGCCATATCGCCCCGTCATTTCAGTCCATGCCATACCGCCCCATTATTTCAGTCCATACCATAGCGCACCATCATTTCAAACCGCCCCGTCATTTCAGTCCATGCCATACCGCCCCGTCATTTCAGTCCGTACGATGTCGACCCGTCAGCCCAGTGAGCGGCCGGTCGCGCTGGGCGCTGTGAGGCGGCGCTAATTCAATCGAGGCGGCCGACAGGGCTCGGCTGGCGGCGGCACCAGCGACGTACGTCTGCTCTGATCACTTTAGCATCCTCTTCAGACGGGATCGTTAAGTAGAGGCTGCACACAGGCGGAGTAAACACTGCGACCGTCGGCGCTGACATTCCAGGTAGGTTCAGCGGCTGTCGCGTAGGCCACGTCACGGCTGTTAATTAGTCGGACGGCGCAACTTCTCTGTCGTCTCGTGTCAAATCTACGCCCCTCGGCGTAATGTCATTCGTAGTATCGTCACCCGTAATACCAACCGTAATGTCACCTGTAATGTCACGCGTATAGACACGCGCACAGTCACGCGTAATGTCACGCGTAAGGTTACCTGCAAATTGTAGAATAATGTCTTCCAGAACGCAACGCCTTATTCCGTGGTTATAATACGCGTACGAGTGATGTCACCAGCGTATTGTCGCAACGTAATGTCACGCGTAAAGTCATTGTATTTAATTGTTACGCGCAACGTCATCTATGTCACACGTGATGTACGTCATGCGTAATGTAACCGGCATTGTTACGCGTAATGTCAACTGCGATGGTATGTGTAATGCTACTCACACTATCACCACTAATGTCAGTTAGCGTAGCATTTAAGCACTTAATAGAGAACATTACAACCGTTACAATTATTATTGCGCCTTTAAGCTCGGTTTCGAAACAAGGATTAATGATGTTGGACATAGTTTCATGCCTTGATTTCAGTCTTTTTTCTTCCTGTTCTGATATCACACACACACACACACACACACACACACACACACACACACACACACACACACACACACACACACACACACACACACACACACACACACACACACACACACACACACACACACACACACACACACACACACACACACACACACACACACACACACACACACACACACACACACACACACACACACACACACACACACACACACATATATATATATATATATATATATATATATATATATATATATATATATTATATGAAAATGTTTATATTAAAATAAAAAATACATACATACATACATACATAAAAAAACATAAAAAATACATAAAATATAAAATAAACACATAACACTACACACATACACATACTACACACATACACACATACACACATACACACATACACATACAACATACAAAAACAAAATACACATACACATACACATACACACATACACACATACACACATACACACATACACACATACACACATACACACATACACACATACACACATACACACATACACACATACACACATACACACATACACACATACACACATACATACATACACTCATACACATATATATATATATATACACACACTTACACACATACAACACACAGACACACACAGACACACACACACACACACACACATATATATATATATATATATATATATATATGTATATTTATATTGTACATATAAACTTATATATATATATATATGTAAGTTTATAAATAAATATACATACATACATACACACATAAACAATAAATACACACATACATACATACACACATACACACATACATATACACATATATATATATATATATATATATATATATATATATATATATACTTACACAATACCACACCCCACACACACACATGCATATATATATATATATATATATATTTTATATATATATATATATTTTATATGTATAAGTTAATATACACACATACACACATACACACATACACACATACACACCACCACACACACACACACACACACACACAACACACACACAACACACACACACACACACAACACACACACACACACACACACACACAACACACACAAACACACACAAGCCCTCGTCACCAATTATTTTATTGGACAATAATAACCACAGCCGATACAGCGGCTAACTATAATTACACTACTGTAGCTAAATACGCGCAGACCGATGTATTTCCTACATATAACCACTATTATAATAGCTACATGCGAACACCGATAATTGGCCACACATAGCCACTGTTACAACGACTAAACACAACAATATATAAATAAACCAACAAATGTGACGTCGATATCAAAACAGGCGGCATCTGTTACAAATGTACGTCGCATTTAAGCCGAATGAGTTCATTACTTTCAAACAGCTGCGTGAAATAATCTGGCCCATGACAAAGAAGTGTGGGAAATAATCGACAGCCTTGCCGTGCGCAATCACTCACTGACCGTAAAAACGACGCTTATTGCCGCTATGCGTAACATCTAAACCAAGCCGATTTGTCGGGAGTGTACACGGAATGTAGCCGCGGTGAAATACGTTGTATTGCTTTCTGTGGAAAAGCTATTAGCAAGAAAAACACTGCGGGCGGGTAAAAAGAAGTGTGGCAAATAATAGACAGTCACGGAAAAAATGACACTTACACGAAGCAACAGAATAACAGTGTTTGGTAGACGGGCGTGTGTGTGTGTGTGTGTGTGTGTGTGTGTGTGTGTGTGTGTGTGTGTGTGTGTGTGTGTGTGTGTGTTTGTGTGTGTGTGTGTGTGTGTGTGTGTGTGTGTGTGTGTTTGTGTGTGTGTGTGTGTGTGTGTGTGTGTGTGTGTGTGTGTAGTGTGTTTGTGTGTGTGTGTGTGTGTGTGTGTGTGTTGTGTGTGTGTGTGTTGTGTGTGTGTGTGTGTGTGTGTGTGTGTGTGTGTGTGTGTGTGTGTGTGTGTGTGTGTGTGTGTGTGTGTGTGGAGAGAGAGAGAGAGAGAAATATATTGGTGTGTCGGTTTACTTGACGATATAAGATGTCATGACCGATCTGAGGGTCGTTGTTGCTGTCCAGTCTAAACGAACTTGTCGGCACATTGCGGTCGCGGGACCAGAGTTTTCACCCATCCTAAGCCTTCCGGTCACCAGATGTCAGTGGGAGAACAACGGATGTCATCAATTCTAAATGGACCTGTCATCAGGCTGTGGTTCGAGGACCATTGGTTGCGTGATCACATCCGTCAACTGCTATTGTTAGCGGAACCATTGATTGACCCAGTACATAATGGCACTGCGCGAGTCTGATCGATTCTTGGTGGAATCATCTCTTCACTTCCTCCGTGTCGCAGGCGGTCAATTGACCCGTCCGTAGGGAAAGTGACGTCACGGTATGCAGACCTATTAATAGAGGTCGTCGACGGTGACGTCACTGAACGGATTTATCTGGGTGATATCGGCGGTGGTGTCACCTACACATGACGTCACCAAGTTGTTAAACGTCACCAAGTTGTTAACTACACGTGCCGTTACCAAGTTGTCAATTACACGCGACGTCACTATCTGAAGGTTCGCTGTTGTTGTAAGAGACAAACAAATACATTACCAAACCAAATCGGTAAACATTTATAGGTTCCACGCGTTTGGAACTATTTCTTTTGCGTATGGGTCGTTGTCGCTCTCAAAATAATCCCGCGTCTCTTGTTTTGTATTTATTCCGAATAACCTGATTACTTGAATGTCTGTTTAATGTGGAACGAATCTCAATGATCATTGGAACGGATCTGAATCATTCATACATGACTCCCTCGATGGCGTCAGTAACATATTGTGCGTCACACGTTTGAAGGCAACGAGTCGGTGTGGAGACTTCAAAAACCGCGTCGTGCCACTCTTGTGCCAGTAATTAAGGCTGGAGTACGTCCCGAGAGTAGCGATTGGCGTGGCACTAAGGAAGCTAACTGACGAGCAGTCAGTATGTGCTGTTTGCCCCGATATTTAATTAAGATTGATGCTAGTGTTATCAATGTATTTACGGTGATCCATCTGTAGATATGCCGGCCACGTCCGCCGTTGTAACGAGGGCGAGGTACTGTCGATAGATGCAACGCATTAACCTTACCTCGTTTAATTCAATCGTATGTAAACATGTTATTGCTAAATTGATTATCGTAATCCGACTCACTCTCGTATGTCGCCGTCAGTGTCCTGGGTGGTGCGTGGACGCGACGCGACACATACAAAGTGAAAGTAGACGCCGTGTGAGAGAGTGAGTTCGTACGACGTTACGTCTGCCTCGCTGAAAACTGAGCGCGTCTGCGGTAATGACGTGAGCAGTGACGCCAGCAATGACGTCACAGCAGAGTGACGCGTAGCATTGCGGTTTGACGCTGCCGCGTTTACATTTTCCGGGCGTTATAGACTCTCCGGGTGACGTTTCTGTACGTACACGATATACGTAAAATCATAAATGTGTAGCGAAACGCAAAGCATTTCTGTCATATATATATCATAATCTGTTCGCTAATTTTCCTGTGATGATTATTTTGAAGATTTACTTAAAATTTCGTTCAATAGATTAAAATATTACGTTTGTATAAATCACTGTCACGGATTATGGCGCATTGCAGTGACATGCTATCAAAACATGCCTCAAACCTGTTTTGCCTCGTGTTAATTTGCGACAAATAAATTTGCTGAAAAGTTATGTACGTCCTAACGAACAGCCCGTGGAATTTATACCATAAATTGCTTTGTGTTTCGCAGTACAGTTAATGATTTGACAACTATCGCGCATGCGCAGAAACGTCACCCAGATAGTTTATAACCCCCGGAAAAATGTAAGCGCTACAACGCACTGGACACGGAGCTACGGCCTGTAGAAAGGAGACGACCGCCAACAAAAGTCTTCAAGTTTTCAAGTCTTCTTGAAAGAATGTACTGCTAAAGCGTGATGTTTCACTATCCTGCAAGTTGTGACGTGATTGTGTGCTAAAATAATAAGATAATAAAATAAACATGACAAATAGATAAATACAATTAATTGTACATAACATTTCACTGTCCTACAGTACGCATATGGACGCACGCACGCACGCACGCACGCACGCACACACGTTCGCACGCACACACGCACGCATGCACGCACATACGCGCGCGCAAATATGAACGCACGCGCAAAAACAAAGTATTGACGTTCAGAGTTACACACATGCACTCACAGGCACACACGCGTCTACATGAAAGTTCACGAAGGTCTTCTCCCTACAGGAAGATTAGATCACAGGCGCCTGTGAGCCACCCACACCCACGGTCTCTGTTGAACTAACGGTCAGACGTTTCATTTTTCGCGTTTTCGAGAAGCAGGTCACACTACACGCATCACACCGCAATTTGATGAATGGCCGACGCCTAACGACGCACGAAATCGATTGAAGATATCCTGTGTTTTAACCAACACCATTTAAAAAAAAATTATACAGGTACCAATGCACTTGATGATAGTGATCTATTAACGACAACGGATACATGTTCTGTCAATATTTGAAACAAATCTTGATAGTGTAATGTTCGAAATACATGTTGCTTGTACAACCTGTACCCTGGCACCTATGGACCGGACACTCTGACCTCGACAATAACAACTGTGAAGAAATGTGTATAAACAATGACTGGTTTGTCGAGGGCTGTGGGGAGGGGTAGTTAACATATCACTCCGTTTTGCGTAGTTATCATTAATTTGTGAATCAGAGCACACGTTCGTTGAGCCTGTTATCTACAAGAGGAGGAATGGTGCATGAAATAGATGGATTGTCTGAAGCTTCAGTTGATTAAACTAAGCTGTGCTTCGAGACCGATTAGTGACTGACTGACACTTGACACGTGAACATGGACAACACTGTCTGTCTGTCTGTCTGTCTGTCTGTCTGCCTGCCTGCCTGCCTGCCTGCCTGCCTGCCTGCCTGCCTGCCTGCCTGCCTGCCTGCCTGCCTGCCTGCCTGCCTGCCTGCCTGCTGCCTGCCTGCCTGCCTGCCTGCCTGCCTGCCTGCCTGCCTGCCTGCCTGCCTGCCTGCCTGCCTGCCTGCCTGCCTGCCTGCCTGCCTGCCTGCCTGCCTGCCTGCCTGCCTGCCTGCCTGCCTGCCTGCCTGCCTGCCTGCCTGCCTGCCTGCCTGCCTGCCTGCCTGCCTGCCTGCCTGCCTGCCTGCCTGCCTGCCTGCCTGCCTGCCTGCCTGCCTGCCTGCCTGCCTGCCTGCCTGCCTGCCTGCCTGCCTGCCTGCCTGCCTGCCTGCCTGCCTGCCTGCCTGCCTGCCTGCCTGCCTGCCTGCCTGCCTGCCTGCCTGCCTGCCTGCCTGCCTGCCTGCTGCTGTCCTGTCCTGTCCTGCCCCTGCCCTGCCGCCCTGCCTGCTCTGCCTGCTCCCCTGCCTCTGCCTGCTTGCTGTCTTTTCCCCTCCCCCTCTCTCTTGTACTAAACATGTGACGTACATTGCAGGAGCTATGACACCTAGTCCCGGCCGCGTCACGCGGTCGTGACGACATCGCAAAGCGTGACGGGATATGTCCACCGTCACGATGAACGTGACCGTTCATGACGCGACGTTCGCGGACGTTTTACACGTAACGGAGGACCTATTGTCCGACAAGTCCGCGGGTGTCGCCACCACCAACGCGACTTTTGACCTGACCCAGCTACTGGGGCCGCGACGTGAAGCGCTCTACAAGGTAATTCCGATGACGGTCGTGTACTGCGTGATCTTCGTGACGGGCGTCGTCGGCAACGTGTGTACGTGCCTCGTCATCAGACGGACAAAGTACATGCAGACGGTCACCAACTACTACCTGTTCAACCTGGCCGTGGCCGACCTGCTCGTGCTGTTGCTGGGCCTGCCGCAGGAGACGTACTCCTTCTGGTCGGCCTACCCGTGGGTGTTCGGCGAGACGTTCTGCGTGCTGCGGACGATGGCGGCCGAGACGTCGACGTACGCGTCCATCCTCACCATCACGGCCTTCACCGTCGAGCGCTACGTCGCCATCTGCCACCTCATGCTCACGCAGGCGGGGTCGAGTCTGCGGCGGGCGGTCAAGGTGATCGTGCTGCTGTGGGTCGTGTCCGCGGTCTGCTCCGTGCCCATGGTCGTCCAGTTCGGACTCGTCTACGTCACAGATGACACCGGCACGCCCGTGCCGGAGTCCGTCACGTGCAACATCAAGCCTGACCGCTATCTGCGGCACGCCTTCGAGACGTCGACGTTCCTCTTCTTCCTCGCGCCGATGACCGTCATCACGGTGCTGTACGCCCTCATCGGGGTCGCCATCCGCCGCTCGACGCTGTCCCGTAGTTCGTCCGACACGTCGACACAGAGCGGCCCGCGACGGGCGGCAGAGGCCCGCACACTGCAGCAGGCGCGGGCTAGGAGGGCCGTCCTCAAGATGCTCGGTGAGTCTCACGCACGCACGCACGCACGCACGCACGC
>JAODUO010000221.1:260000-282500 GCA_025642075.2 Ridgeia piscesae | reverse complement strand
GGAATGTAAATGGTTAAGACACCACCCGTCCAATAAACACGTGACTGGAATGTAAATGGTTAAGACACCACCCGTCTAATAAACACGTGACTGGAATGTAAATGGTTAAGACACCACCCGTCCAATAAACAGGTGACTGGAATGTAAATGGTTAAGACACCACCCGTCTAATAAACACGTGACTGGAATGTAAATGGTTAAGACACCACCCGTCTAATAAACACGTGACCGGAATGTAAATGATTAAGACACCACCCGTCTAATAAACACGTGACTGGAATGTAAATGGTTAAGACACCACCCGTCTAATAAACACGTGACTGGAATGTAAATGGTTAAGACACCACCCGTCCAATAAACACGTGACTGGAATGTAAATGGTCAAGACACCACCCGTCCAATAAACACGTGACTGGAAGGTAAATGGTTAAGACACCATCCGTCAAATAACCACATGACTGGGAGGTAAATGGTTACTAAATACTACCTTAAAGGAAAAGGACTTAGGGTTAACTGTTAGTGCTGACATGAAGGTATCTGAGCAGTGTGGAATTGCAGCAGCGAAGGGAAACCAAATTCTTGGATTAATTAGGCGAAATATAGTGTACAAAGAAAAAGAACTAATAATACCGCTGTATAAAACAATAGTTAGGCCTCACTTAGAATATTGTATACAAGCATGGAGGCCATATCACAAGAAGGATATTGATATGCTAGAAAGAGTACAAAGGAGAGCAACCAAAATGATACAAAAACTCAGGAATATTAGTTATGAAATGCGTCTAAAGGAATGTGGTTTAACAACACTAGAAACCAGAAGATTGAGAGGAGATCATATTGAGGTGTTTAAAATATTGAATGGATATGAAAATATTGACAGAGGACTAGAGGACATGGATTTACATTAGCAAAGAAGCAGTGTAGACTAGATATTAGAAAAATTTCATTTTCACAAAGAACAGTAAACGAATGGAACATATTATCAGCTGATTGTGTAGGTGCTAGTAGTGTATATTTTAAAAAATATTAAGACGGGCGGGGTATACTTAGATAGGTTGGACTCTCGATAAGCCAAATGGCTTCGTAGTCCACCTGCCATCTAGAGTTGAATCTCTAGGTGGCAATCTTGTTAAATCTTGTTAAATCTTGTTAAATCTTGTTAAATCTTGTTAAATCTTGTTAAATCTTGTTAAATCTTGTTAAATCTTGTTAAATCTTGTTAAATCTTGTTAAATCTTGTTAAATCTTGTTAAATCTAAAACACCACCCGTTCAAATAACCACATGACTGGGGGGGGGGTAAATGGTTAAAACACCACCCGTTCAAATAAACACATGACGGGGAGGTAAATGGCCATTCGACTTTGTTGGTTCGATAAACATATTCTTCGGAGGTACGTGGTTAACGCAACACTCGTTCAAATAAGTTGTGAAGGTAGCCGATGATAAATTTTGTAAGCCAACATTGCTGTCATTCATCGTTTTAAATTCTATTTTAGATGTTGCCTTGATGAGATTGCTTCCATTTATCACTGAGCGTAGCTCGGCACACGGGAAAGTGATGTTTTACGCAGTTTGTCAATGGGCATCATTAATCGTGAATGCCGATGGATCGTTTATTTCAGCTCCAGTTTAAAAAAGTGACGGGATTTCGCCGTTAATCAACTGTCAAATGAGCAGTCGTACCGCCAATGGCTGATAGGTGGCGTTTCCGCCGGGTGTATCACTGAGGATGAACGAACGAACGAACGGGCGGGCGAACGAACGAACAATATCTTATTTTCTCTGTGCCACTCTAATTAGGTTGGACATTCTAACGAATTAACCTGGAGAAGTGATCACGCACTGTGGTCATTGTCCGTGGCTTTCGAGGGTTTCCTGGACTTGCCCCGGGGTGTTCCGCGGTGTCCTGGAGGTGTCCGGTGTTGTCCTAATTGTGTTCGATGGTCACTCGGTGTGTTGCGGAGGTGTCCACGTTTGTCCTGGAGGTATCCATGGGTGTCTGCAGGTGTCCGGCTATCCTTAGGTGTCCAAGGGTATCATCGTGTTCGGGGTGTCTTAAATGTGTCCTGAGCTGTCCTGTGTGTGCCCTGGAGGTGTCCCGGGTGTCTACGACGTGTCCGTATTTGTGTGTTGCAAAAGAGCGTGTGGACAAGTGTCTGACGGTGGACCTGACGTCTGACGGTGTACCTGACGTCTGACGATGGACCTGACGTCTGACGGTGAACCTGACGTATGACAGTAGAGCTGACGTCTGACGATGGACCTGACGTCTGACGGTGGACCTGACGTCTGACGGTGGACCTGACGTCTGACGGTGGACCTGACATCTGACGGTGGATATGACGTCTGAAGATGGTTCTGACATCTGACGATGGACCTGACGTCTGACGATGGATCTGACGTCTGACGGTTGACCTGACATTTGAAGGTGGATCTGAAGTCTGACGGTGGACATTACGTATGACGGTGGACCTGACGTCTGACGGTGGACCTGACGTCTGACGGTGGACCTGACGTCTTAAGGTTGACCTGACGTCTGAAGGTGGACCTGACGTCTGACGATGGATCTGACGTCTGACGATGGACATGACGATTGACGGTGGACCTGACGTCTGAAGGTGGACCTGTCGTCTGACGGTGGACATGACTTGTGACTGTCGCGTGACGAATGCGGCGAGGGAGCCCGGTTGGAGCGATCATATTAACCTCGACATCAATTACTTGCGGCTCGAATACAGGCAGACGACACCGTAATCAGAAGTCGTTACGCTGGATTTAGTCGCTCGGCTGAAGACCCATAGATCACCTGCCACCGTTCTGACGGCCTCGCCTTGCCTTGCCTCGCCTCGTGGGCCTCTCGCCGCGTATGCTCACTTCACTCGGTTTGGAGGTGTTCACTTCACGCATATTGAAAGTGTTAACTTCATGCGGATTGGAGATGTCCATTTCACGGGTGTGGGGTGTTAATTTCACGCGGTGTGGACGAATTCACCTCATGAAGGAGGAGTTCACTTCACGTGTAATGGAGGTATTCACTTCACGCGATATGGAAGTGTTCACTTCACGCGGTGTGGAGGTGTTCACTTTACGCGGTCTGTAGTGTTCGTTTCACGCGGTGTGGAAGTGTTCACTTCATGCGGATTGGAGATGTTCATTTCAAGCGGTGTGGAAGTGTTCATTTCACGCGGTGTGGGGTGTTCACATCAAGCGGTGTGGAAGTGTTCATTTCACGCGGTGTGGGGTGTTCACATCAAGCGGTGTGGAAGTGTTCATTTCACGCGGTGTGCAAGTGTTCACATCACGCGGTGTGCAAGTGTTCATTTCACGCGGTGTGGAAGTGTTCACTTCATGAGGATTGGATAGGTTCGTTGCATGTTGTGTGGAGGAGGTACATCGGACAACACCAGGTGTTCACGTTACAAGTAGTAGGTCTGTACCATGCATACCCTAGCCACTTGCGAATGCATAGGACACATATTACCAAAACATAAAACTATCCCCGTAGATAAACTAGGGGCTCATCTAAATGTGTAAACGTGTGCGCTGTCGAGAAAGATATCACGGCAGAATGAACACAGTGTCCGCGCGTGACCAGCGCCACAGCTGCTGGTGAGTTATTCGTCACGACCGCACACGGACTGTCACGAACCACGTCATTACGTTGCACTGTTGAGACCGAGTCGATGTTTTTTAATTACTGTGTTATGCATGAACGTAAGCGCGACCTTTGAACGTCTGCGCATGAATACACCTGCACACGAGTTGGCATGCACGCACACACGCCAGTGAGTCTGCGTGCCTGTCACTCGCGGTCAAACTGGACAGAGAGCGGGACTGTGATTGTGTTGTGATGGATGTACACAGAGGATAACAAGTAGGGTTGGGGCATGGACCCATGTGTCTCACTCACATCTCCGGAACAAAGAGCGAGCATGTATTCCCGGAACCAAGTGTACGCCCTCCTGCGCCCAAGACCATTAACCAGTTACTTATGCGCCGCACGTCTCGAGAATCGTTCAATCCTCAATAAATCGTTGTGAAGCAATTACCTAAATGCGTTGAAGGTTGCGTGCAGTGTGCGTGTGACAACTTCTATAGTTGGACGTCGTTGTCAAAGCGCGCGTCGCTAATCAATATTGCGCCATTTGCGTCAGATTTCAATCAAATTGAATTATACAGCGATTTACACGGTTCCGATATTCATGCACATATTTGTCACATCGCTGGACAAGCGAAACTATCAACATAGTCCAGCGTCTGTCGCCAGGAAATAGCGTATGTCCACAGAACCCTGAGTATGGCGTCTATAAACAGACTGTAGAGTCTAGCTATAGAATATTGTGATCGATTAAAAAAAGTCTGCCATGTACTAAAGCACAGAGTGCTTTGAATAGCCCTTCAGATAAGGGCTAGATATACTGTCCTATATAAGAACGTACCTCAACATTTTCATCTTGAGTTCAACACTCACCATCAAAATTCATAAGACAGTGTTTTGAATAAAAGGGTTGTATTCATTTTAAATTCAAGTGTTTTAAAACTAGGGGATGTGTTCAACTTAAGGTCGAATATTTTGAAACTAAAGGTTGTATCCATGTTAAGATCTAATGTTTTGAAAATAACGTTTGTGTCATCTTAAGTTCAAATCCTTTGAACCTAGGGGTTGTGTTCATTTTAAGTTCAAGTGTTTTCAAACAAGAGGTTGTGTTATCTTAGGATTGAGTGTTGTGAACCTAGACATTGTTTCCATGTTGAGATCAAGTGTTTTAATATTATCTCATCTGAGCTATTTTCCGACAAACATGTGTAAAGCAACAAGGAAAAAAACGTCACAAAACATACAAAGTATTTAAAGTTAAAGTATTAAAACATATAAAATACGGGTAAAATTAGTAAAATAAAATAAATACATGCATGAATACAATAAATACGATATACACCTGTTCATTAAATTACATCTGTAAATTAAAGGGAGGTATGTTAGTAGTTTACTTGCAGATAGAACAATTGCATGACGGACCGTCCCAGTTCCGAATCAGTCTGCGGAATTCGCGCCGTAGTTTATAGTTTTTCGCGGTTCATTTGGCAGGCTGTTCCAGATCCGGGACCCATCATGCACAAATGATTTAAGTCCATATTTGGACGTGTTTGCCTTAGGGACGATCGCAGTGTTATGCTTTCGCAGGGAATACTGCGAATATTTAAGCATGCATGGTAAGATTTTCAATAAACGTTGCAGCAATATTATTTGCAATTGCGAATACTTCGCATGCCATTTCTTTCATCCTTTTCATGTGGAGGTGTTCGGTGTTAGCGGTCTTTAAAAGGTCATAATGCGTGGATGAGTAAGCATTATAAATAAAGCCAAGTATATGTTCAGGTTTGTTAGTGCTAGATTGGCTACACAAATACCAGATTAAAGGGCAGTAGTTGAAGTTTGATATTATGAAGTATTTGAAAATTGCAAATTTCCTTTGTCGAGTAAGGAGATGGCCGAAACGTGTTAAGACCGCTAACTGTCTAGCTGCCTTTTTTTGCAGATGTTAGTGATATGTTTGTTAAATGTTAGCGAATGATCAATCTCAATGCCGCGAGGACAACTGAGTTTTACAGTGGATGACAGTGTTTTCAAAAGTCAACTCTGTGATATCCCAGAGCGAGGCTCACGTTTGTGACAAACACGACAAGAAAACGTTCTACTTCAATTGAACAGCGTAGATTTTTGCTATAAAGGGAGTGTTTCTGCGGAGGTGTGTAGACAGATGACATGACGTGTGGTTGCGGGGTTCATCTGTCATGTTCAGCCTGCACGGGCCGACACACAGACTGTGTATCGATACAGGAGCAGGCCGGTAAGACGGACAGGCGACAGTAGGACAATAATGAACTCATTAATTCTACACGTCCGTGAAGCTGTTATCCATAGTATTTCTTATAGTCTTTTGTTGTGTACTCCGTTATCTTTCACTGTGTTTACAACGACATGATTGATACGCTAGTGTCTAATATTCCCGACATACACAGTGAGTACATTAAGGTCAGTTGTCGGGTAAATCGTTCAAAGAATGATATAATCGTGACATCTTGCACGAATATTTCCATTTCATTTTCAAAATGACCACACTTGTTTGAGGAATTTTTAAATGTTTTTCAAGACGGCCAATTTAACGAAATGTTTTACGTAATAAACTTGGACATCCAAGATGCTTGTTGTAGCTTCAAGATGGCTGCCATTTAAACACATTTTCACTATACATGAGACTCAGTATGGAATAGTCTATATCGCTTATGAAGTACGTGTCAATGTCAATGCGTACGGCTTTTAGTAACAAGGTCGATACGTTGCTCTTGTTGGATAGGTGGTGAATTAATTGATTTGGTTAGTGGCTAAGTGGTCGACAATAAACTACGTAAATTATCTAGTTAAATAGGTCATCGTGTAAGCGCTATGATGACATGCATTTCCGGTCGTAGATGGGTTCTAAACTATTTTCACCGGTCCTTGCACTGTATTGGATTGATACGGCACCTGAGTGATGACATCATATATCCATCCATCACCTTCATCAACCTTAGTCAATTTAACAAAATTGAACAAGATCGCCACCTAGAGAATCAACTCTAGATGGCAGGTGGACTAGGAAGCCCTTTGGCTTATCGAGAGTCCAACCTATCTATCTAAGTGTACCCCGCCATTCTTAGGTATATGTCGATTTAATTTTTTAAACATATTAACACTGCTAGCAGCTACACAATCAGCTGATAATCTGTTCCATTCGTTTACTGTTCTTTGTGAAAATCAGAATTTTCTAATATCTAGTCTACACTGCTTCTTTGCTAATGTAACTCCATGTCCTCTAGTCCTTCTCTCTTCCTGAACCGAGAAAAAATCATTTATGTCAATATTTACATACCTATTCAATATTTTAAACACTTCAATCTGATCACCTCTCAATCTCCTGGTTTCTAATGTTGTTAAACCACATTCTTTTAGACGCATTTCATAACTAATATTCCTGAGTTTTGGTATTATTTTGGTTGCTCTCCTTTGTACTCTTTCTAGCATATCAATATCCTTCTTGCGATATGGCCTCCATGCTTGTATACAATATTCTAAGTGTGGCCTATATATTGTTTTATACAGCGGTATTATTAGTTCTTTTTCTTTGTACACTATATTTCGCCTAATTAATCCAAGAATTTGGTTTCCCTTCGCTGCTGCAATTCCACACTGCTCTGATACCTTCATGTCAGCACTAATAGTTAACCCTAAGTCCTTTTCATTTACGGTAGTATTTAGTACAGTATCACTCATTGTATATTGCGCGTCTTCATTCCTATGTCCTGTGTGGAGGCACTTACACTTTCCAAAATTAAACAGCATTTGCCACTTCTCAAATTTTTCTAAACACTTTTGTATCGTCCACAAACTTCAACACCTTGCTTGTTATATCATCATCCAAATCATTGATATGTATTAAGAATACAATTTCTGATTTCCAGTTTGAAACCTCCCCATCAACTACTACTCTTTGTCTTATATCAATAAGCCATTTTTCTATCCAGTTAATCATGCCATTACCTATGCCATGGGCGTTTAGTTTAAGTAGTAATCTTTGATGTGGCACTTTGTTAAAGTTTTTTTTTAAATCTAAGTATATTATATATACTGGTTCACAAACGACAAACTGCATATCCTGCCGAATGTGTAGTAGTCATGTATGGCCGTCGGTCCAACGTGACGCGACGCGACGCGACGCGACGCGACGCGACGCGACGCGACGCGACGCGACGCGACGCGACGCGACGCGACGCGACGCGACGCGACGCGACGCGACGCGACGCGACGCGACGCGACGCGACGCGACGCGACGCGTCGCGTCCACCAAATGGACGCGTCCACCAAATGGACGCGTCCACCAAATGGACGCGTCCACCAAATGGACGCGTCCACCAAATGGACGCGTCCACCAAATGGACGCGTCCACCAAATGGACGCGTCCACCAAATGGACGCGTCCACCAAATGGACGCGTCCACCAAATGGATGCGTCCACCAAATGCATTGGTGGATGCGTGGAACGCGTCCACCAAATGCGATAACTTGCAAAGCATTCACCAGGAGACGATACAACTGATTGTGTAACTGTTTTCGCTGCTGTGTCCTCTTTACAACACTGCACCGGTGTGGGCCATGAGAGCTGTTGGACCGCGTTATTCCACTATGAAGACAACTGGCCCTGCCGGATGACGTCGTAGCCGGACGACTGAACTTGTACGACCCGACGGCTGTACCAGGTCATTCTTGACCCCACAAGCCTCCCTCGCAGTGACCGGACAATCACGTTGAACAACCCCGGAGTGTAACTAACGACGTTATAAATAATCCTGGAGTGTTCACCGATACGTCGCTGAGAGCACACATAGTTTATGCTGTACACGTCATCGCCGTAAGTTTCATCTGTCCACTAAATGGGCACATTCACAACTGCTGTGCATTACTTATCTGAAAACAGATTGTGTCACGAAATAGCACATTTTCTAGTGTTTTATTTAATTAATTCCAACCCCCAACCCTTCAATATGGGCCCTTTATTTGCGTACACGTGATGTATGTATGTATGTATGTATGTATGTATGTATGTATGTATGTATGTATGTATGTATGTATGTATGTATGTATGTATGTATGTATGTATGTGTGTATGTATGTATGTATGTATGTATGTATGTATGTATGTATGTATGTATGTATGTATGTATGTATGTATGTATGTATGTATGTATGTATGTATGTATGTATGTATGTATGTATGTATGTATGTATGTATAGTAGTATGTATGATGCAGTGCATGTGCATGGCATCATGTCATGATGCTATGTAAGTATGTATGTATGTATGCATGCATGCATGCATGCATCATGTAAGTATGTATGTATGTATGTATGTATGTATGTATGTATGTATGTATGTATGTATGTATGTATGTATGTATGTATGTATGTATGTATGTAAGTATGTATGTATGTATGCATGCATGATGTAAAGTATGTATGTATGTATATGTGTATATATATATGTATATAAATATATATATATATATATATACATATACATATACATATACATATACATATACATATACATAACATACACATACACATACACATACACATATATATATATATATATATATATATATATATATATATATATATATATATACATATATACACATATATATTTGCCTTCATATCTCAAGTTTCAACATATTAATTGGTCTATAGTGTTTATTGTGAGGCGGCTTTTTCAAATGTTACGAATTGGATGCACTTGGACCTGTTTACAAAAGGGCCCCAATCGTTGTCAAAAACCGGGACCACCATATCCCTAATAAAGTTGTTAGATTAAGTACACCGATTTGTGATTATTTCTAATGGAATGTAAAAACTGTTCCACACTCAGATGACCCTGTGAAGTTTCATCAGAAGTCTCGTTTGGCATTCTCGCCAAACGAGACACTAAACGTGAAACAATAGTAAAACGCTGAAATGTCAATGCAACGCGTGACATTTTGTAAACATCGACATGACGTTACCATTTAACCGTCAGCCGGTTACTGCAGGGTCCAATTTGCTCGCAGGCTTTCGCTCCTTCGTAAGCGTTGCTTTTATTTCCGGTTTATACGTTTGCAATGGTAGAATACACGGCAGGCGTCTACATGCTGATTCTTTCAAATGTAGTTATTTCTAGGCACGCTATATATATAAGTTTAACGATGGTAGTATTGAGGCAAATAAAATAGTCTCCATGGTTGTAAAAGACAACATTTAAGCATAACAACAACCACGTGACCTTGACAAGGTGACAATAACAGCGCCTGTCAGACATCACGCACCTCAGAACGAAACAACAGTGGCTGTTCTGTGCACGAAGGCACGCCAGTGTAGACATTCGTGCATTTTCGCTGGGGCTCGGCCGGTGTAGTGCGATACCCTGGATGTGTCCCTGGATGTTGCCCCTGGATATTGCCCCTGGACACAGCCAATAAAACCTTTCCATTGGGGTTAATTCAAAAGCCGGCAATCTGATGCCGCGGGACAACAACACCGACGACAGTGAACTTTACACGAGGAGAGCAGAAATGTATTCGGAATTGTAGCGGTTCTCATTCGTTGTGGCAACATTTCGGTGTGTTTATATGCTGCTTGTAAATGGCCCACCCATCGGCACAGTAGCGCAGTGGCACAGTGGGTAAAGCTTCGGATTCTCGACTAAGAGAACCCGACTTCAAATTGCTGTGCTGCCGTGTCAAACCTTCGGCACGATTTCTTACTCAATTGCTCCAGTTCACTCAGCTGTATAAATGAGTAACTTCCTATAGACAGTGGTGGATATTTGTGCAGGAATAGTCTTCGCGCATTAGTTGCGGCGTGGCTGGATGTTTCCCAGAGAAGGCGAGATGGTGTTTGACTGACCAGACCCGCCAGAGAAGTAACGTGTAAAGCGCTTTGATAAATCCTGATGATTGAATACTGCGCTATATACGAATACACATTAATTTACATTGATTGTAGAAACAATCGTTTGTTTTGACATCTGGCGATGCACGCATCGAAGTAGCCGTCGTAGTTACCAATGTAATAGCCCATTTTATGTTCAAATAGCCGTCGTTATTGCATAGGTATTTACCTTCTTATCGATGTGATAAAAACGAATCTTCTAAGTTCCAAAGATTGTCGTTATGACTAAATAAGTATTCTACTTTGCAGCAGTTGTTGTGATTAGACTCCACTATGTTCCAGTGGTTGTGCTTAAATGTTGTTGTGATTAAACGAGTCCTCTAGTTTGTTTGCAGTGATTGTCGTTGTAATTTGTCTTCTCTCATGTCGTGACAGTCATTCTGAGTAGTTGTCTGTATTGCGGTGATTGTCGATGTGATTAGTCTTATACGGTATATATATATATATATATATATATATATATATATATATATATATATATATATATATATATATATATATACCGTATAAACTAATCAATAATCGACAATATTATTAATTATATTATTATTATCGAGCAATCTCTCATATATATATTATATATATATATATATATATATATATATATATATATATATATAAAATTTATATAAATGTTATATTTATTTAGCGGTGGTTGTCGTTGTGAATGTCTTATCTGTTGCTGTGACAGGCGTTGTCATGTTCGTTGTTATGACTAAACGTGTCGTCGTTGTTGCAGTGGCCGTGGTAGTTGCGTTCTTCATCTGCTGGGCACCCTTCCACGCCCAGCGACTCATGGTGATGTACATGACCAAGAGTGACGACCCGTCCGACATTCGCAACGTCATCCAGCACGTGCTCTACTACGTCAGCGGCGTCTTGTATTACGTCAGCTCAGTCATCAACCCGATACTCTACAACATAATGTCACTCAAGTTCAGACAGGCGTTTAAGAACACCATACTAAAGTTGTTCAAACACAAACGAAGTCGGCCCAGTGGCGTGTATATATTTAGGTTTAATCGAAAACATTTAGGCGTCGACACGAATCAGACCCTCATTCAGCGGCAGCTGAACGGGGCCGCCACGCGCAACCACAGGTGCTTCAATGCGCATGTCTATGTCGGCGCACGCGCAAACAACTCGAGTTCGGCGAGTGGCGGAAGTTGCGCGCGCATCCTACACGAGGAGTCTGCGCACAGAATAGAACTAGAGCCTGTACTAGCCGAGTCCAAATCGCGTCATTCCTTCCAGCCCTGTTGCACCCCAACGACCGTCATTGGCAACGCCAGACTCTACCACAGTGCCGCGTGAACAGAGCGCCGTGGCTCTATCGTAATGCCGCGTGAACAGAACAGGCATGGCTCTATCGTAGTGCCGCGTGAACAGAGCGCCGTGGCTCTATCGTAATGCCGCGTGAACAGAACAGGCATGGCTCTATCGTAGTGCCGCGTGAACAGAGCGCCGTGGCTCTATCGTAATGCCGCGTGAACAGAACAGGCATGGCTCTATCGTAGTGCCGCGTGAACAGAGCGCCGTGGCTCTATCGTAGTGCCGCGTGAACAGAGCGCCGTGGCTCTATCGTAGTGCCGCGTGAACAGAGCGCCGTGGCTCTATCGTAGTGCCGCGTGAACAGAGCGCCGTGGCTCTATCGTAGTGCCGCGTGAACAGAGCGCCGTGGCTCTATCGTAGTGCCGCGTGAACAGAGCGCCGTGGCTCTATCGTAGTGCCGCGTGAACAGAGCGCCGTGGCTCTATCGTAGTGCCGCGTGAACAGAGCGCCGTGGCTCTATCGTAGTGCCGCGTGAACAGAGCGCCGTGGCTCTATCGTAGTGCCGCGTGAACGGAACGAGCGCCGTGGCTCTATCGTAGTGCCGCGTGAACAGAGCGCCGTGGCTCTATCGTAGTGCCGCGTGAACAGAGCGCCTGGCTCTATCGTAGTGCCGCGTGAACAGAGCGCCGTGGCTCTATCGTAGTGCCGCGTGAACAGAGCGCCGTGGCTCTATCGTAGTGCCGCGTGAACAGAGACAGGCATGGCTCTATCGTAGTGCCGCGTGAACAGAGCGCCGTGGCTCTATCGTAGTGCCGCGTGAACAGAGCGCCGTGGCTCTATCGTAGTGCCGCGTGAACAGAGCGCCGTGGCTCTATCGTAGTGCCGCGTGAACAGAGCGCCGTGGCTCTATCGTAGTGCCGCGTGAACAGAGCGCCGTGGCTCTATCGTAGTGCCGCGTGAACAGAACAGGCATGGCTCTATCGTAGTGCCGCGTGAACAGAGCGCCGTGGCTCTATCGTAGTGCCGCGTGAACAGAGCGGCATGGCTCTATCGTAGTGCCGCGTGAACAGAGCGCATGGCTCTATCGTAGTGCCGCGTGAACAGAGCAGGCATGGCTCTATCGTAGTGCCGCGTGAACAGAGCAGGCATGGTTCTATCGTAGTGCCGCGTGAACAGAGCAGGCATGGATCTATCGTAGTGCCGCTTGAACAGAGCAGGCATGGCTCTATCGTAGTGCCGCGTGAACAGAACAGGCATGGATCTATCGTAGCGCCGAGTGAATAGAGCAGGCATGGCTCTATCGTAGTGCCGCGTGAACAGAACAGGCATGGCTCTATCGTAGCGCCGCGTGAACAGAACAGGCATGGCTCTATCGTAGTGCCAGTGAACAGAACAGGCATGGCTCTATCGTAGTGCCGCGTGAACAGAACAGGCATGGCTCTATCGTAGTGCCACGTGAACAGAACAGGCATGGCTCTATCGCAGTGCCACGTAAACAGAGCAGGCATGGCTCTATCATAGTGCCGCGTGAACAGTTCAACCACGGCGCTACCCTAGTGCCACATGAACAGTTCAAACACGGCTCTATCGTAGTGCCACGTGAACAGTTAAAACACGGCTCTATCATAGTGCCACGTGAACAGTTCAACCACGGCTCTATAATAGTGCCACGTGAACAGTTCAACCACGGCTCTATCATAGGGCCACGTGAACAGTTCAAGCACGGCTCTATCGTTGTGCCACGTGAAAAGTTAAAACACGCTTCTATCATAGTGCCACGTGAATAATTCAACCACGGCTTTGTAATAGTGCCATGTGAACAGTTCAACCACGGCTCTGTCGTAGTGCCACGTAAACAATTCAACCACGGCTCTATCCTAGTGCCACGTGAACAGTTCAACCACGGCTCTATCGTAGTGCCAAGTGAACAGTTCAACCATGGCTCTATCATAGTGCCACGTGAACAGTTCAGCCATGGCTCTATCATAGTGCCAAATGAACAGTTCAACCACGGCTCTATCGTAGTGCCGCGTGAACAGTTCAACCACGGTTCTATCATAGTGCCACGTGAACAGTTTAACCATGGCTCTATCATAGTGCCACGTGAACAGTTCAACCATGGCTCTATCGTAGTGCCGCGTGAACAGTTCAACCAACGCCGCGTGAAGTTCATACACTGGTCTGTAATATTTTTGCAAGAGCAGTTCAACCAACTATGGCTCTACTATAGTATTGTGTGAACAATCTAACTACATTGCTGCGTGAACAATTGAACCAATGCTCTATTGCAGTGCCGCCTGAAAGGTTAAACCATGGCTCTTTATAATAGAAGCGCTCTGAGACGGGTAATCTCGTGTATCAGAATATTTAAACACCCGTAATAATACACCACTACGTCAGTGGTGGTATGTTGACAATGAACGTTTATTTGAAAAAGAATCTATTGTAAAATGTCATATGTATATAAATTATAATTGTATATAGTCTTTGTGATACGTAAATTAATGTTATTACACGCACCCGTGTTGTTGTTGGTGGTGTTGTCGGTGTTGATGATGTTGTTGTTTACATCCTTTTAACAAACCCGTGCCTTCACCGAGGCAGCGAGCACCTGTGGTCAGGTCTGAATCGTGGTGTTAGCGTTGTCTATACTATTGTTGTGCAGCTTTTTCCTTTTCTCCATCTGCCAGACACGAGGAGGGAGCCGATCCTCCATTTTCCTTTTTTCGTCAGTGATGTTGCACCGTCACTGGTCTCCCGACCACGTGCCTCCGTCCCTCCCTGCCTATCGCTCCTAGTCTCCACGTCTTTCCCAGTCCTTCCATGTCCCAGTGTGTAGTCTTTCTATCACAGGTTTTGGTCGCCGTAGTCGTCACCACTTCCTTTTTCCTTCCACGACTCTCCCGTCTCTACTGGAACATCTGTTTTCTTCGTTATCATTCCTACCTCTCTGTCCAGCCCACGTAAATCGACTACTATACACACAACACACACACACACACACACACACACACACACACACACACACACACACACACACACACACACACACACACACACACACACACACACACACACACACACACACACACACACACACACACACACACACACACACACACACACACACACACACACACACACACACACACACACACACACACACACACACACACACACACACACACACACACACACACACACACACACACACACACACACACACACACACACAATGCAATCCGCGGACCATGGTTTGCGGAACGATAGTGTAGAGAGAAGTATGTAATCTGACTCCTTTACCTAAACAATACTGTCATCCACACTAATTGAGTTCCCCCACAATGGGCGGTAGGTAAAAACGTCGAAGAAGAATAACATTACGTCAAACGCGGACATATCGTGGATCTACAACTCTCTCCACGTGCACGCTGTCTCGTTGAAGGCTCAGGTATCGGAGCAACACCTTGCTCCTTGCTCTACGTGCTCGTTGAAGGCTCAGGTATTGGAACAACACCTTGCTCCTAGTTCTAAGCGTACACGCTGTCTCGGCAAAAACCCATCCTTTGTCATTCACTAAAAATGGCAAAGCACTTATTCAAAGGGGTCTTCACATGTGTTACGGCCGACGGAATACCGTGGGACAACGTGTGCACGTAGTGATCATGAGTGAGCCTTAGTAGTTTTCCCGCGGGAATGATGGGGATGATGTTTCACCATTAAGACATCCGCATCAAAGACGGAGTGAGCCTTCATGATGTCAATTATGTCAATACTGCGCCGCCAACTCCAGCGTTGTCAGTACTCGTGTCGGCGTTTGCGAAGAGTTTCAGGCGGAACACCTTTTTCCACGTCGACTAGCTGTCATTGAGAACACGAAACGAATTGTTTGACCACTTCTATATGAAGTCGCGGTAAAACGGTTGTCCTGAAGCTGACTTTGTAAACCAAACTTACTGCTAACATTCGTCTTGAAACTGGAGTTGTGGAACGGCAAAGTGAAAGACGGACACTTCAACACATGTGATCATCTTAACACAGCGACCGTTGAACATGGGATAACTTGTGCAGAGGTACATACCCATCGTAAATGCGAACCATAATTCCGTAGTTAATTTCGCGTATCTGCGTAATTAAGAGAGACAGCTCCTCTGGCTGAGATCCGTCCAGCGTGGAGTACAACATCCTTAATGAGCAGACGGCAAGTTATGAAATCTTTTGAATGTTCGTAAATGGACATTTCCCCGGCTACGCTTTAGACTAAGATAGGCGTGTCCTATCAGTCTCCGTATGACGTTCCGTGGGGCCTTTGTTGATGTGCTCCATTTATTTGTATGAATATGAATTATCGGCGTTGTTTAGAACGATCCTATTTCGTGCCCGACTGTCTCACAGACGACCTAAGAATCTGTCTGACCAACGCAGTCTTCCAAGTTGAATCCTAACACATCCTTCTGAATTTTTCAATCATATATTTTGTTATAAAGTCGACGTACTATTTTGTTTATTTTTCATTACTATCATTAAATGTTACTGTTGATCTGAGTGTAGCATGTTTTTATTGTCGACACATTTATGTGAAAATGAAGGGGGATACACCGACGAGTGTTTCAGACTCCGGGGAAGGGACGAAAAAAGTTGGGAACCGCTGTCCTAAATCAATGTGTAGGGAGCACTACCGGCGTGGTGACGGGAAGTAATTGTGTCAACTGATTGGTCGTTTGGTGGCGACACCAGTTGCGGGCGAAATTGTTCACTCCGAAATGGTCGTTAGGCGGCACCACTGTATAACACCAGAGCTGTTTTTCCATGCTAGATGCCGTTATCTATTCGTGGCCAGTAGTACTCACATGACAATGTGAGTAATCAAGTCAAAAATATAATTAATTAAACGTTTAATTGGTATATGCGACACAAAGTGAAAGAGAGAGTGACAAAAGTAAAAGAAGGAATGGCAAGAAAGTATGAATGTGGAGGAGAGTGCTAGGCAGAGCGAATACAGAGCATAGGGAGATGAAAGGGTGTATTTTGTGTACTTGTGATTGAGACAGAGGGAGACATAAGACTGACAGTGAATGAATGGAGGAACGCAGGAAGAATTGTTACATTAAACATTACAAACCAGGTCATTTATGATAGTGCTCATTCTGTTCGTACTTCTACTTTCTGGGTATCACGGCTGGCCCCAAACCAAATCACCTTAACTTGAATCGCAATGACATAAAAAAAATAAGACCATCGGAATTACAAACTGGCAGACAACAATCTATGTCAAACAGAAAAGAAGTCGATTATTATATGTCAGTTATACTGTTACCTGGTATTTACCTGGAAGTTAGAGGCGGGACCTCGCACGCAAGTGTTTACATTGTAAGGCTATATATGCATTAGGTGTTTACTTGGTTACTGTAAGTCTTTGATTCCCCATGTTCCTGACTTTGGTAATAACAACACACTGCAAAGACAATGCTGCATTTATGTTCAATGCTGATTCAAAATGCGTTTGGTTTTAATAAATACCAAGGCAGGTGAAGCATTTCAATGTACATTAATGGACATATCACAAGTCCTCACACACACTTCAAATACCAGAAAATTTAAATTCCTAAAACAAAATGTTAACATTAGCGAGATTTGGCTGAGGCTCGGTCAAATTGTTCTCGCTTGATCTGTTCTCTTTCTTCTGGGGGCGGCATGTGAGGCTTGATTCCCAGTCTCCGACGCTCCCGGGAAATCCCTTGCTGAAACCCAAATTACCCAACACAAGTCATAACAGTCTTGCTACTTCCTTGTCAATTCAACAAATTGTAATTTATCTTTATTTAAAGTTTGAAACAAGTACAAATAACACAACAAAATACACATAAAATAATTGTGATATATAAATAAATACCATTATTATATATATACATTATATTATATATATTACATTATATATATATATATTAATATATATATATTATATATATATATATATATATATATATATATATATATATATATATATAGTGTATATAACCGTTTTACAATAATTATAATGCAGACACTAGGTATTCACCATGTACATAATATTATGTACACCTAAGCCACAGTCACAATGTTTGAAATTATTGATAGCTGTTGTGGGGATGTTTATGGCTACTTATTTACAGCAACATACAAACGTATCCAACCATAAGGGTGAATGTGTTCATTCTATTAGTAAACATCTATGTTGGTCTTTATGTACCCAACATCCCATAATAAACATACATACATACGAGTGATCTTTACATACTAAGAATCCATTCATTATAGTAAACAGGTTTATTTTCTTGTCTAGTTGTTTTTTCTTACCCAGAAAACCACATTTAACATCTTTAGTTACTAGTCTCTCAAGTCTAAACATGTCGTAAACGTGTTTAGTTAAATATCTAGTGGTATTTACATACAGCTGTATATAACATCCTTTAATAAACATGCCGAGTTACTTGTCTAATAGGTTTTTACCTACCCAGAATGCCATGCGTTACTTGTCTAATAGGTTTTTACCTACCCAGAATCCCATGCAGTTCCTGTAGTTCTGGAAGTAGAGGCTGCAGTCGTCTTTGGTGAAGTTGCTGTCGTGCATACACTTCATGGCCAACTCACTCTCCTGAACACACAATTGCGAACATGAAGGTTATCATACTGGATCTTAGTGCAGGTGAAATAAATGACAAACATTTGTTGGTATTCATGTTAACATTGGAAAATAAATTGTAATCAATTTGGATGAGCATTTGACAGCGTACATACTATTATCAAAATATGGCTTGATGTTACTGTTAGGACTTTGACAGGTCAGACGATTTCAAATGTTTTTTTTCCTGAAACGAGTAATGACATTTATTGATAGGCATATGTAAGCAACACAAATGTGATTGTGTGTAAATGAATCAAAATAAAATGTCTAAAACAATTATAAATAGACTTTACATATTTTTGACAAGGTTATACTTTTCACTGTTAAATCTTATCTGGTGTACAACACCGAAGAAAAACCAATGGTGATATTGGATTGTCGACCTTTAAATAATACATATCACATGATACTGAAGCCATTGTTGGACAGCTGTTGCATTCAGTATGTACACAATCAAGTTTTTCAAACTTGGAGTAACCAGGAAGTTTTCATTTTTTGACATTGACATAAATAACTACTATGATTTGTTGGGTCATGTGTTGCATTGGACTGACTGGGTTTCTCATCAGCTCATATTGGCTAATTTTTTTTAATCTAATAATTTACGAGAAGCAAACTGAAAGATGCGGTAAGTATAGGTCTACAGAGTCATACATCACCGGCCCAATTAAGACCCCAATGCTGTTTTACATTAGAGTTCCTTATTATGTGTTTACAATTTATTATTTAAAAAAATGCTCATTATCATTATTAAATTACGTCAGATTAAAAATGAGGCAACTTAAATTCCGACTATCACCCGCCGGCATTTCAAGACCATTAGATTAATAATTTCTACTTTTGGCAAGAATTTAATGCCATTATTAACGATGAAATCAAAATAATCACCCTCAAGTCAAGGCCTCAACAACAGATATATATAGGTTTGAGAAAAAAACGTTGGTGTCAGTCAGCTTCACAGACATATGCACACACACCATGTCATACGTGTTATTGTGGATGTCCTACACCGACACAGGCAGCGTTATATAAGTTGTAACGTCAGCCTGGCCCTAGCCATAGGCTTAGCATAGGCCGAGTGCAATGACTTTTCCATTACAAACGTGACATAAACCAAACTGTCACGATCACCTTTTTGCAGGGATTCTTCATTTCGTCAGACATCCGAGTACCTCGAGGGAGCTTCCTTCTCGAGGTCCTCTGTTTTTCTGCTGGTTCTACAACCTTTTCCATTATAAAAGTTTAGTAAATTATATCGGAAGGTTGTCCCCGCTTCGACCCCAGGCCCAGCTACGCCATTGCCCGAATGACGTGAATTCAGGGAATTCCGTTCTTCGACTGTCCATGTCGCCCTCTGGCGGGAGAAATAAACGTTTTCTGTAGTTCACTGTCCATTCACTAGGGATATGAATGACGCATAGCGATCTCGGCCCTGTCACCCATGTGTGTGCGTGGGTGTGCGTGCTTGTGCGTGCGTGTGCGTGCGTGCGTGCGTGAATGCGTGCGTGCGTGTGTGTCTGCTTGTGTAATCGAATGGATAGCTGAGAGAATCCAGGGAGGGTGGTAATGACATGTCCTGGATTATTGTTGATGTACGAGAACATTAATAAATAGTATATCTATAAGCGTTATCACGTACCCAAAACAAGTTGCAGTAGGCCTATATACGATCAAAATCACTAAAACATAATTGCTTAATTCTCACGTATGCGTCTACCGCGGCTGCAAGTGTACTGGTGGGAGGAACGCGTAGCTATAGGTGTCGGTTTCGTTGGGAACTTTGCTTTTAATGCCTACTTCACAACCGTCGGCAGTGACCTGACTAAATAGTTTATTAACCAGACAGACCCTTCCCTCGTCCAGACCTCAAGCTTCGAGCTTTTAAAATGTAAATCAATAACTGCCACTATAATTGCATCTCAGGTGATGATGCCACTTTCTGGACTTAACATTTCAAAAGCTTTTAGGACTGATGAAACTGTGGCTAGATCTCTTAAAGCTGCTCCCTCCACTCGTTTGCTAATCGCCAAACCGGTTCTTTTATGACCAGATGTGTAATGTGTTAATAGTTTAACTAGTATGCACAGTCAGTTATTTTTTTAAATGCGTACTTGTCATTATTTTATCGTAAAAAAAGAATCGCCGTTACACCTGGCGAAACAATCAGCAGCTGCCGACGTTCTTTGCTTTTTGGGTATAAAGATAGAGATATCAAGATAGTTTAATATGTCCATTTAAATACACATTGTTTTTATTCACATATTATCTTGAACATGGAAAACTAGAATAACCTTTGTTCTTGTTAGTCTTGTATAATGCATATTATACCCAGTGTGTCAACACAGAGATTAATGCACATACATAAGTGAGTCGGGGGGGGGGGGGGCATGGCTACGTAGATCAATTTTAAAAATTACCTTCAAAATGGTGCATTCTGAAGGATATTTTAACTTATTCCCTGGGAAATAGAGAGGAAACAAATGCACAGCTACAAGTGTAAACATGTTTATAGCAAGAAATACCTATGAGGTGGCCATCCTGGCATATTTTGAGCAAATTGGCTTAGAAAAACACTGGGGTGGTCTACCTCACTCATCATATAGCATGTTTATTTGCTACACTGCTCCACTCGGTGATATCGCACGTCGACACGGGATAAACGTTCACCTGTATGCTGATGACACCCAACTGTATGTCGAGTTCAGTCCGCACTCAGACGAAGACACAATCCAGGCGGTCATGCGCATCCAAGTTTGTGTCGCAGAATTACAAGATTGGATGAATATAAATAAACTGAAATTCAATGCTACAAAAACAGAAATCATTGTGATGTGCGCGCCACATATAAAGATCAAACTTTCTATGCCGCACATAAAACTTGGTGATACCGTTGTGCCAGTGTCCACCGTTGCCAAGAACATTGGCGTTTTCTTCGATGATGCTCTAAGCATGAATAACCAAGTGCAGCATATTTGTCGTGTAGCATATTTCCATATCCATTGTATTGGAAAAATCCGGAATCTTCTCGATCGTAAAACAACAAAAATTATGATTCATACATACGTTACGTCTCGCTTAGACAACGGAAACTGCCTGCTATACGGTATTTTCGACCAACTTCTTACCAAACTCCAAAGAGTACAAAACGCTGCTGCCCGGCTCATAACCAAAACGAAGAAACACGACCACATCACTGCTGTTTTAATCGATCTTCACTGGCTTCCTATCAAACAGCGGATCGAGTACAAAGTGTTACTGTTGACGTTTCGAAGCCTTCATGGACTAGCTGCATCATACATAACCGGCCTACTAATTGGTTATGAACCGACCCGTGTGCTACGCTCCGCGGACGCTCACCTGCTGGAGGTTCCACGATGCAGACTACGTACGCAGGGAGAAAAGGCATTTTCGAGTGCTGCTCCACGCCTCTGGAACAATCTGCCGCTTGCCATGCGTGCCACAGACTGCCTCAGTTCTTTCAAGAAGCAACTGAAGACATTTCTGTTTAAAAGAGCGTTTTCACTTTAAAAGAACAATTTTATAATATCCGAACGTTTTTAATATGTACTATTTATCAACTATTAAAAAAATTGTAATATAATTAACTATTATTTATTTTTAATATCTAGTATTTTTAATATCTACTATTTATCAACTATTTTATTATTTATTAATTTTAAAATTATAATATTATTAACTATTATTTATCAGTATTAGTATTATAGTATTATTAAGACTAATATTATTTATTTATATTGAACTGTTTTTACTGATCTATTTATTTTACAACTACGTCTCTATTGTTTATTTTAAGGTAATCTGTATATTCATGTAAAGTGTAATGCGCCTCTGAATGGTTTTTTATTGCTAAATACTGTTATTTAATATTATTATTATTATTATATAGCACGGAAAATACTGCAGCGATGACTAAAAAAAATTTCTGAGGGAATGTGCTGTTGGCATCAAAATAACCTTATTTTGTCATTTCCAACTTTCGCTTTAACCAGACAACCTCACATATTCATGTTTTACATA